>VMDR010002670.1:0-85927 GCA_007922815.1 Macrotus californicus
ATGTCTCTGGTTGTATTTTGTTTGCTGATTTCTTTTGTTGATTATGTTCCAGTTAAAGGTGAAACAGAAATGTTTTTCTCAAGCCTTTTAAAACTTCCAGCCTTTTTCAAGTTTGAAATATTGTGTCAAACCCTGGGCTCAAAATCAGAATATATCCTATAACGCTACACATAAAACATGGGCTTTAGAGAGTTGCTCAAAAAGATATCAATAAAGCAAAACTCCGTACCTCGTGCCCAATTTTTCCAACGACTTCATCCCACCAACACCTTAAAGTACTGTCTGAAACTAAATCCTGTGCATCTCATGGTGTTAATAGGACCCAGGACCCAAGCCCATTCAAAACCGCACAATCAGCCTCCATACCTGATCAACTTCCTAATAATGCCAGCCCTTGCTCTGAGATGTCGCTCCCATCCACCCCTCCCCTCCCCTGCTCACCCTGTGCCTTATTACCTACCTAAGAGCGCTCTCATCTTGCCTTGCTTCCCAGGAAATGGGCCGTGCTCCCCACTGCTCACCCTCACCAAACCCAACTCTTCCAGCCACGTAGGTGTTTTATGCCTCGGACAGAGCATTCTCATTTTCACCCAATAAATAACTCCATATATTAAGAACAGTCAGTGTAACAAAATTCTGCGCTTTGAACCTGGCCACCCGCTTACCTATTTAAATGCATTTCTCACCCCCTTCCAATATAGATTTTCTCCTCATTCCAAGCCTCCTGCCTTTCACAGAACTAAAGCTGGTTCCCAATTCCAAGCACTTACTCAAGCTCCAACATGAGCTACGCCCCTTTCCTGAAACCCCGTGTTCTCTTTTCTCCATCGTTCCAGGTTCCACGCTTCCTCGGGACCTGGCTAGGAGGCCTCCCAGACACTGCACGCAGATTGCCTGCCTACAGGCCGCTTCCCCCACCTGAGCCCGTGACACTGAACTAATCAGGCTGCTGCTTTACCATCTTATTTGTCTCTTCGTTCGAATGAAATTCCTAAAGGCGGAGACCGTGCTTTATCATCTTGATGTGTACTGCAAAAAACAATAGCTTTTTCAGCATTTTACTGAACTTTTCATTCTCCCCATTGACTGAGCGAGCCTACACAATGCATCTAAAATTCTTCCCTATCATATCTTTCTCCTGAGTAAATTGCATGAATTTGCTTATTTTACTTTGCTGATGTTGACAAGCAGCCGGGCTACACTAACATAAGTCTGATTAATTCTGATTGGAAGGTAAAGCAACGAATCAAATATCGGTGCCAAACGATGTTTCAAGGTGGCACAAAGCTCAAAAATAAATTAAATTTTCATTAAAAATCTGAGAAAACAAGTCAAGTCCTATTTCTCCATTACACAAACACATTTCCTCTTTACACACAGAAAAGGGGACGCTGGCATTTCAAGGTTCGGTGCCACGGGAGATGCACAGGTAAAGGAGGGCCCGCGGCAGACAACAGGAAAAGCAGGGACATGCTGTAAGGTTAAAGACCGATACCACACGCCTTCCCGGAAGGCCCTGCCCTCCTACAGCTGCAGCCTTGTGGACAGTGGGCCCAGGACTGACAGACACTCAGTTTTTCAAGAGAATCCAGAACTTTCATGGAAAAAAAAAAATATGTAATTTTTTAAAGTGGAAAAAAATAATAAAACATTTCATAAATACTGTGTGAGTCAAATAAGGTGTGTCAGGGGCCAGTATTTTTTAACCTCTGTATCATGGTATAAGAATGTCTATTAGAAAAGGAAAAATTCTTTAAAGCTGATCATATGTTTAAAGTAACCCAACACCTGGAAGTTTTGTACCTGTGTGGTGGCTTTCAGAATTAAGTCGACTCTCTGTAAGTTCATTTACATGCACCACACTAAAGGCAGGACACTCCCTCCTAATTTTATTGATTCTGAAGTAATATTTTAAATAACATGAAAGGGGACGGTATTAACAATCCAGTTAATATAATTCCTGGAATCTCTTTAAGCAAGTCAGATACAGGTTGTTTAATCCTGATTGGTATATATGTACACATTATAGAAATTTGACATTTGTGAGATGTCTGAATTTTGTTCAAAAAAAAAAAATACAGTGTCAAAACAGAACACAGTGTCACGCTGTAAAAAGCAGCTCACTGGAGCCGTTATCACATGGCGACACCATGAAGAACGGAAATCTCAAAGGATATCAGCCACCACAGAAGTTTGTAGAATAGTGGATGCTACTTTATTCCGGTAACTTCTAGAGTATTTACGTCACCGCTTGGAAGAAATCATGACCAGCCCAGACAGCCGAAGGGTTAAAGCTGATTAATAAAAGAATCGGAAAGACAATTCTGTCATTTGGAACCACAAACAGAACTACGCATTAAGAAAAATAATTAACTGAAAACCTCCACGAGGGGAAAAAAAGACAAAGTGGAAGGGAAAAGATGAATTTGCCATCCACAAGATACAGACCAAAAACACCCTTATTTTTAACAGCCGGTTCTCCACTGAGCACCTGAGCCATGGGTTCCCGTTTAGGGGATTGAAGGAAGTCAAAGGCTGGAGAAGCCGGGGGCGCCCTTCGCAGTGTGGGCAGGATGGAATTATGCCTTCGGTGGGTTTTTAAGGAAGCACAGGCTAGCAGTTAACAGGCAACGTGGCTAAATCCTGAGGTCAGACTTCACGTGGACATGACATGCTCTGCGACTCACCAGCGGTGTGTCCCTTTCTCAAGACACTTAAAGCTCCATGTGTCAGCTCTCTCCTTGGGAAGCACTGACAATAACAGTATCCGCCTCATGGGATGTTGTTAGGATGAGTGGAGACTGCACACGTACACACGCACATTGCTCACAACCATGGCGAACATCTAGACAGCCGTAGATCACTATTCAATACCATTACTAGCCATTATTCTAGGGCAAGAGAGAAAAAACACTGAGATAAAGACGTGGAAATGTGGCCATGGTGAATGACAATGACGATAGTACATTAGCCCAAATGATAAGTTGTTGTTATTATTATTCCTTTCTCTTCCTACAAATCTGCCTCCCTCATCCAGGACCTTCTTGGGTCTGGACACTTGTTTTAGAATGCCATTCTCTGTACTTCTGTCTTAAGGAGTATTTCCTAGCAAATGTTTATATTTATGGTCTTCAACTATATTAGTTCAAACCTCAGCACGCCGTACAACGGTCTGCCCCCATTCCTCCCGAACTTGTCCATGGCACATGTCTCACCTCCTTCCTCTTTCCCTCAACTCTTTCTCAACGTCTGCTTTCTGTCCTTCTCTCTTCTCTGCTGACCATCCCTCACCTGGTGACCATCCCTCACCTGGTGACCATCCATCCCTGGTGACGATCCCTCACCTGCTGACCATCCATCCCTGGTGACAATCCCTCACCTGCTGACCATCCCTCACCTGCTGACCATCCCTCACCTGGTGACCATCCATCCCTGCTGACCATCCCTCACCTGCTGACCATCCATCCCTGCTGACCATCCATCCCTGGTGACCACCCATCCCTGGTGACGATCCCTCACCTGCTGACCATCCATCCCTGCTGACCATCCATCCCTGGTGACCACTCTCCAGCCCACACACTGTCTTTTCCTCACCCTCCCTATCTCTTTTCTCATTTTCTGCTGGGGCAAAAGTGAAACTGGGTGACTACAGGGAAGAGTGTCTATTGTTACCAAATAGCTGAAGAAACAAGAACCTCGTTCAAAGATGACACCATGGCAGACTGAGCTTCAGCGTGTGCCCTACGTAACACAACATAAGCAGCCGTGCGGCCATATTCACGCATGGTTATTTTCAGGAGTAGGTCACATGCTTTAGTACAGCCAAACAAGGGGCCCAGACGCCTAAGATCTTAATATTATCCCAGTCGACACCTGACTGACAGGAGAAGGGGGAGCAAATAGTCCAGACTGGTAGGGCCAAGAGGGCGGTCGACCCAGTGAAGAACACCTTAACTTCCATCAGGTCTAACTAGATCAGAACTAAATTTCCAGTGTCAATCACACCGGGGAACAGGTGTTGACAGGTGCTTTCTACACTGGTGTGGCAACCAGCTGCTCCCTGGAGTTGGATAACAACTGCGACCACCCAAAGACTGGTATTTGAACACAACAGGTACCAAAGCGCCACAGATCGGACGAATGGGAGTCTTCATAGGGACCAGGGCCATGCACTACCCACCTCCTCCAGGTCTATGAGGGTACGGTTCACATGAAATAAGGGATTTGGGGAGAACAACCAAGAAAAGGGGAAGGACCGACTCATGTCCCCATCGAGCAAGAAAAGAAATACTCAGAACTTGGCAGAAATCAATAGTGAGGTGTCTTAATTTAGGGAGAATGGCCCCCACTGAAATATTACACTTCTAATGTTTCCTGCATTATACTATGGTCTGCAGGATTTGGTCTTCAGATAAAGAAGTTGAACAGCTGTGTTTCAGAGCATTGAGTCAAAAGGCCCCTCTGGAGTGGGCAGGGGCCGTGAGAACGCCAGGCCCCACAGTGGATGGCCATCTGCCGGCCCTGGTTCGACAACCACACGCCCAGGCCTGGGTGACTGTCCTCTGGTTCTTCCACCTCAGCCCCTCCCAGCACTTTGCCCTGACCGGCTTACTCTCTTATGGTCAGAGGTTAAAGTGCCAACCCTTCACCTCCAGGAAACTTTTCTTTGCTCTCCCATGGAAGCTTTTGCACCGTGTGCAGCGGTGAGACTAGCCTCTCGCAGAGAACAGAAGCCACGCCTTTGTCTCCGGGGTCTGGGCACAAAGCCTCTGTGATCAGGAGTTGGCCCACTCACCACACACGGAAATGACGCTGGGGGCCCACGGGGTTGCCACCTGCCCCCCGGCCCCTGAGAATATACCTGCAGCCGCTCAGCTGAAAACTAACCAAGGTTTCTGCAGGGAAGCTGATGAAGATGGTATGTGACTATAAGGTAACACTTTCCACTGTTGACTGTAAAAAGAGAAGGGCTTGTAGGACATGGCCCTTTGGCCATCCAGGTGGCCCATCCATGTGTGGAGGGTCCACCAGTGCCCGTCGCTGGCCCCAGGCCATGCTCCGCACACTCCCGGAGACAATGCACCCGCTAACTAAGGGCGCAGCCATCTCCTGCCTTTCAAAACTGGCCCAACGGGAGGGTCCATGGGAAGAATTACAGTAGACTCATTTTTATGTCCGATGTTTACACTAGCTATTTCTCGTTGGAAGTTTTAGTGCAGCATTTACCACTGAAGAACTGGTCAAGATGCCTATGTCAATAAAAAGGATATCTTTTAACATTTCATAGTATTTATTTATCTTACAAGTTTTTAAGTGTTGAACAAAGGAGAAACAGTAAACCACAAACCATGTACTACACTAAAATTTAGGAACGGAAGTATAATAGTACATGAACCAAACCATACATATAAAAGTTATTTGTACAATTTTTTAAGCCTGTACATATTAAACACATCAGACAAACTTATATTTATTTATTCATATCATGGCAATAAAAGAATTTTCTCAAGCATGTGAAGTTACGGGTGAGTTCATGAACATTTACAATGGCTTGGGGAGGGCTGCGGTTTTTAAAATATAATTATCTTATAATTCACCTCTTGCGCAGCAACCAAGACTGAAAATTACTAAGTAAAAATTATATTACATACGATTACAGCCCATTAAGTAAGCTCATATTGAAATCAGAAAGGGAATGCACAAAAATAGATGTTTTTATGTTATTGGCATTAAAGAAATAAAAATCTTTTTATTCTTTTCAAAATTGTCCAGAACACAGTACATTAATCATTTAAAAACCAAAAGAAACTGTAGACTAATCAAAATAGTTGAAAAGACCAAAAATGGATGATGATTCCTGAGACAGGTTTGCAACCTCAGTACAAAGTATTCCAAATTAAGGAATAAATCCTTTCTGTTGCATGGCGCCTACGGCAATATTATTAATTAATTTCCCAAATTTTAGGAGAAATATAAATGTGGGATTTTTTAAAAACCTATAACGATGATTAGCTCGACAACTTCTAGAGGTCATGCCCAACAAGCTTAAGAAAAGTGGTACATTTATTCCCGGGGGGCTGGGGGAGAGTCGATGCTCATACTCAACAGATGTCTGGCTGGGGTGTGGCCTTAGTCCTCCCAAAGTCACAGGAAAAGCCAAGCTTGGCAAAGGACAACACTGGAACTGAAGAGTCTGGACAGAGCACATAGGCAATGAGGGCTCAAAGTTCAAACTTCAAGGTGTGGAATCTCAGATTATTTCTTTGCCTCTGGGTCCTGACTCCCGTCTCCTGATACAAGATCAGGGCATCCACCCAAAGGCAAGGGGGACAGTGGCTCCCTCTACTCCGCCTTCTGTGATATACATACACTTCCAGCGTCTAAGTCAGACCTTTACTTCTAAATTAGAATGTGTGATGTGCTACGTACGGTGTTGTTCATGGTTCCCTTCCATTGGTCTAGGGCAGAAAATTCACCTTCTCTCAGCAAAGCCTGCCACAAGAGCCCTGAATCTACCTGTGTTTGACCCGGGGCTACGCAGATGACTCAGTCGTGGGTGTGTCATTTTCATGAAGTCAGCCAGAGTGGGGCTCCTGAGAATGGGCAAACAGTTGAAGAAGGGGAAGCGATGGGTCAGGTAGACATCTTGGGGAAGAGCTTCAGAATAAACAAGCAGAGCAGAGGCTCGAGGGAGCATCCTCAATGTGTTCCTGGGTAGAAAGGAGGCCAGGCTGGCTGCAGCTGAGAGGCCGAGAGGAGAGACCAGCAGGGGACAAACTTAGAAATGTGAAAAGTGGGATTTGAACAAGATCACATGTACCATGATAGATCCCAGAGACATGTTCAGTTTTCATTTGAATGACTTGAAAAGGTAGAAGGATGTGGAAAAAAGAGAACTATGAGCCAGACCCCCAAAACTGATTCTTAAAGAGTTGAGGTTTGAGAATCGAAGTTGCAAGCAAATTTCCACGGCAATATCCCCTGCGCTGTACATTGAAAAAACTATCAACAGGAAGCTCAAATCCTTGTCTCAGGTGAGCGGATCACCTGGTGGGAGAACCAAACACAATTCACGTAAAAGGACGTGGAAATGGCCAGGGCCTTCAGGAATGTCAATCCACAGCTTTTGTTTAACCAAAGGAAGCTGAGCCGAGACAAGCGAAAGGATTCACACCAGTTGCATGACTAGTTACTGCGTCCAGCAGAACCAGAAATCAGTTCTCTGAGGCCCGAAGTCCAGCAGAGCGGTGGTACAGAGGATGAGCAGAGGAAAAGTCTGCATGTACACAGCCCCTTTGCAAAACAGATAAACACTTGTCACATTCGCTTGCTGTGATGACTTCCGAGGAAACAGCTGAACCAGCTGCTTGCCTGCCGGGAGGCCTGCCCTCTATTTCTGAGGGAAGGAGCGAAAATCGAAACTGATATTTCTGTTGATAAGTAAATCCAATGGATCAAAAGATAAAGAGCCCTCTGTATTTTGATAAGGAAAGCAGCCAAAGCTTTCCATATAAAGACTGTGCTTTCTCCCTAACAAAGAGGCTGTTTTCTGGAGCTTCTCAAGCTACAGAGAAAAAGAAGAAAGCAAGTAAATCATTAGCCTGGGTGTGGAGAGAGCTAACTGAGCCTCTGTCAAGTCAAGGGCAGGACCACTGGCCGCCAGAAATAACAGCTCAGGCCGAAAAGCCCTCGGACTGAAGTGGTGGGGCTTCTGCATCACCCTGAGTGCGGTAACCAAGTTTGTATTCCAAATAGTTGACGTTCCCAACTCAGCCCAGCTGGGGCTACCCATCACCCAAACAAGCACACAATGTGATTACAACGATGTCGCCCTTACTTGGACACGTTCATGAAGGAAATCACTATTAAAGCGGTTTCAAACGATTAGCATGAGTTAAAGTAGATTCTGATGTTTGAACACTGGTATCTACAGTACGACAAGCCAAATACAAGGAAGTGTCGACATACAATTCTCAATGAGTTGTTTTTACACAATAGTGTGGACCTCACACTATCATTTAGACCTCAATAAAGCTATTATTTTCAAAAACTAAACAGATCAATAATTACGTTTAAGTAAGTGTACTAAACACTCTGACTAAAGGAGACAATTGTCAGACTGAATAGAAAAAGAAAATCCAAATATAAAGACATTAGATACAGCCCTGGCTGGTGTAGCTCAGTGGATTGAGCATGGGCCTGTGAATCAGGGAGTTGCCGGTTCGATTCCCAGTCAGGGCACATGCCTGGGTTGTGGGCCAGGTCCCCGGTTGGGGACATGTGAGGGGCAACCACACATTGATGTTTCTCTGTCTCTTTCTCCTTCCCTTCTCCTCTCTCTAAATAAATAAATAAAATCTTTTAAAAAATATTAAATACAGATACAGATGTAAATATAGATAGCTTAAAAGAAAAAAAATGGAAAAAAATTTCCTGCAGACACTGGCTATAGAAGAAAGGCAGAGAAGCCCCATTCCTCAAAGTGAACTTGAAGGCAAACACTTGCAGCAGAAACGAAGAAAGAAATGCCATGAGTTAAAAGGGTCAGTTCATAGAGAAGACACAGGTCAAGACGGTGTGTGCATCTCATAACAGAGCTTCAAAACACACGAACCAAAAACTGACCAGGCTAAAAGGGCAAAATCAACAGATCTGTAAAGTTAGTCGGAGGTGTTACCACTTCCCTCCCCAGTAACTGAAAACTTTCGACCCGAAAAATTCAGTGAGGATGTGGAAGACTTGAAAAACATTATGAATTGGCTTCACTTCCTTGGCCTCTGTGCAGCGACTCACTAACCTCTGCTGGGCACACGCTCTGTTCACTAACACACGGAATATCCGCCAGGACAGACCCGGGCAGCCCAAAAACCAGACCTCACGTCTTCAAGTTCTGGAGCCACACGGCTATGTTCTCTGACCCCTAATGCTTCCCAAACAATGCATTTTAGTTATGGGAGTAAGCTGCAAAAACAGAACTAAATATACAATGGCACAGGACACCAAACCAATGAAGAGACCAAAGAAGACACCAGACTTTGCCAAACAGGAAGGCAATTCCTACAGGGGGAAGTTGTGAACAAATATACGTAAATACAGAAGGGGAAAAAATGAGCGTAAACTAGTAAGAACTTCCATCTTAAAAAAAGCTGCCCATTGACCAGACTGCCTCAAGAAAATAAAATCAACTGTAACTTGGCCGAAGAGAGAATAAACATTCGATCATCACCCACCACATGCTGAGAAGCGAACATTGGAGAGACAGGTTCCCTACAAAAGTCTCTGCCCCACGTCTCAGGAATGACAGGGACGTGCTGCTCGGCACCTGCCATCCAGGGAACGTATAGCCACTTTATAAAGTATGCACCAGCCTAGCTTTTCTCTAAATGAAAGGAAGTGTTTCATTAAATGATCTTCAGGCAATAAAGGAAATACACACTTTTTAGAGACCAAATAAAAGAAATTAATATGAAAATTATAAGAAAAAAAAGGAGCAATTAAAGGTAAAATTAAAAACTAAAGAATTAAGTTCAACAGTTCAAAGGACTACAAACATATTAAATGGCTAATCAGCACCAAATACACCAAAAAGTAAAAATGAAACAAGGCAAAAGTACAAGTTCCCAAAATTTAACGCCTCCACGCCAACGGCATGAGGCTCCGCTGGGCCCACTTGCAGGTGACAGATTCCAGAACTAGACAAGGGGCCTGTGGTCTTCCCTTTCCTTCCCTTTTGCTGCAGAAGGTTCAGCACCCCAGTCTCCCGTGTGGGAGGAACACGTCCCCCAGGGAGGGGCCTTGGCTCAGTCACCTCGGCCAGCACAGAAACCAGCAAAACCGCCATCATGTTTGAACTCAGACAAGGACTGACAAGTCCCTTAACACAGCACGCAGGTAAGTACTGTGTTTCAGCCAAAGTAAACTCGGCCGTATCTCAAAAAGGTAAATTCCAGTCATGTTTAAAATCATGTTTTAAAGTAAATACAAGTTACACAGGCTCTCCCACAAATAACGCCCTTTTTTAAATTACAAAATCTTTTATTACAAAGTCAGAAGCATGTCATTCTGTAACATCACATCTCACTCAAGCACACCAGAGGGCATATTAGGGGAAATGCTCAAATTAAAACTATAAACTATTGCACCCATATTATCACCCTACCCTACCATATTATCAAAACCGCACTTAAGCAGGCCTTACTTCTGCCGGACTGACCCTGCATGTGTTTAATCTGCCGTGTATATTAAATATAATACAGATCACTAAGAATTAAAACACCACACAGATATGAACTTCAAGTCACAATGAAGAGAGCTCAGACTTCACCGCAATGACCTGGAAGGCAATGCGGGCGTGTTCGGTGACTTTAACTGCCACAACCAGCACACCCCGAGTGAGAGAGGGACAGTGTGTGTGTGACATGGGGTTGGGGCAGGAGCTCTGATGTGAGGACCAGCTCTGCTCTCCTCTCCTCCTCCATCTGCAAACAAAATGCTCAGTGCCAACCTGGGTAACCTGGGGGAGATGAGTCGCGAAGTTTGCCGAGAGATTTTATACATTCCCAAAGTGAAGAAACTGTAGGCAAATGGATTTCGTGATGGTTTTATGAAGAATTCTGGATGGCATCATCAGCCTCAAAGGCCAAATTTCAGACGGTGGGGTATATGGTATATTAGACTGTGGATTTATTATGTCTTCAACTATTAAGCTCTATGTAACAGATATTTAACAAATTAAAATTGTGACTCTCATCTAGTTTTCCCTTTGATACTCCTACTTTCTAGAGTAAAACTTTTCACTGTTACACCCAGCACAGGGGTGGGCCAAAGTAGGTTTACATAAAACTGTGTGCATGGAAAAATAACACGATCACTAAAAATAGTAACGCAAGAATAAAGTGGGTGTTTCGCAGACTCACAACTGTAAACCTACTTTGGCCCACCCCTGTAGGAACCACTGAAAATTTGGAAACGCATGTTTTTGGACGTGATTCTCGGCACACCGTTTCTTCTAGTGCATGTCTAACCCTGAGCAAGCTCAGCCGACACATGACCTTGACGAGGCTGTGCTGCCACTTATCACCCACAATCATGCAGCAGATACTCGTCACCAAGAGTGTGCACGCCATGGCGAAACCACAACTGGGAGACACCGCTGTGTCCACTGCAGCCACGAGAACAAAATAAAGAGATGACACGTTATCTTCCCCCCCAAAAAAAATCAAGTCAATTAACCTCATTAATTGCTTAAAATTAGTGAACAGAAAGTAAAAGAGTAACAATGACCAAGACCTTGAAAAAATTCCCCAAAGGTGACCACAACTTCCTCTTCTAAACATCACATCCAAAATACACTGGAATCACACACACACACAAAAAGACAAAACCCACTTCAGAGTCTTCTCTGAACCACTTCTGTACAAGTTCATGCAAAAGCAGCTCAACAACCGACAAACACGTCTAACGCACCACACGGCAGCACTCCTGGTGTCCAGTGTATTAAACCTAAGACACATCTGGACTTCCTTTATTGGCCTCACTTCGATCAACGTTTTCTGCACCAATTCATAAGTGACTTGGATAATCTTTTACCGAGGTCAGTGCGTCCAAATGTTACAGTTAGAAGTGTAAAGGGTTGCCTGACTCTCACGGAGGCTCAGCTTGAACGCTGAGCACCCTGGGTGGCGGTGCACTTCTGCTGCCCCGCCGGGACCGAGTGGTTTGTGAAATGACTAATATCTGGACGCTTCTACATTTGCAGCGATCCTCAGATGTACTGAGCTGATAGTTCCACGCTTCATTTTCAGATTCAAACGGTAAAGAAGGAAGTGAAAGAGGAAAAGGCCCTATCTGATCTTCACCAGCTTCGCCGACTCAGTTACAGCGCTTGTGGTTTATCAACAGTCCTGTTTAAAAACTGCTTAAAAAATAAAGCACCTGATGCCTGTGATGATCAAAATCTATAGCCTTTCAAAGTTCTTTATATTCAAGCTTTTGAGTATATTTTAAAAATCTAAAATAGGTATTAGAAACACAACACAATTCTTTATTAATTTTTCCTTCATTAACAGACCGTAACTGAAGTAATTACTGAACACACCCACATGGCCAACACCTTGCAACAACCTACAAGAGATCCAAAGAGGTGCTTGTCCTTCAAAATCTACAGTCTGGCGGTTAACACGAGACCAAGTTCAGGCTAAGACACAGCTGCCACCAGGCCAATACCGGAAGCATTTGTCCTCAGCATCTTCTTCTTCAGCATCTCTCCCAACTTTCCCCTGTTCCGTGAAGACGGTACACTTTTAAAGAGGAGATGAACTTCACAAGGATGACTAACCTCTCAATACCCTTTGCAGCTCCCACCGCCTTTCTTTGAAACCCAACTTGGGCCCTTGAAAACGGTGCTCCCGCAATTCAGGCCACGCTCGCTGAGCACAGTCTCCAGGTCAGACACTGTGGTAGGTTCCGAGCAGACGACACTAAACTCCGCAGCTCTCTGCCAAGACAACAGGAGCAGAAAGGATGCTTCTCGACCATGTCCATTAAATATACGCATTTACACCAAAGGCAAGATGCTCTTTACTCTTGGTTATTCGCACAAGATTTTGAATATGAAGTAAAACTCCACCAAACTTGAAAGAAAGATGATCACCTGGTACCCAATCAAAAAATGACAAGATATCCCGCAGTGTATCCCCCCAAGATCTCCCCACCATCACCTTGGAACTATCCCTGCCTGCCCCCTCTGCCATTTCCCCTCGTCCCCCGGGTCCCACGCACAGAACTGAGCTCCCAGTCCCCTTCATACTCGGTGTCACACACCGTGTGCCCTGCCCGTGCCTCACTGCTCTACTACAATCACCAAACCGGACAGATGCTCCCTCTCTGAGCCCATCATCAACTGCTTTTCATCTGTGCCTGGCATGCAGCTGGCACTCAGAGGCCGCCCCTGAAGGGACGAAGGACAACTGCGCCCTATGGTGTGTATGCTGTCCTCCACAGGCCATAAAGATCGATACAATATCACTGCCACTCTGGTCAAGCCTAGAACCGGGGACTTTCTAACAGGGTGGCTTCTAACACTGCCATGAAACATTTCAATGCTGTTAGAAAGAGGTGGTGATTTTAAAGGCAGCGCAGGGTCATGGCCAAGAGTCCGGCTCTAGAATCAGGGAAACAGGTTCCAATCCCAGTCCCACCTCTTACTAAGTGCCGAAGTTGTGAATGCAAATTGACATATTGCAAATACTACATAAGCACAGCTTTTATTACTATTTCTGTAAAACATCTGACTGGGAGCCTAATGGGAGAAAATAAATTGATCGCTCAGGCTCTGTAACCCTGATGCTGTAGCTTTATTTCATTAACTTATAAACAAACATCTGTACGACATTAAAGCACTCTAAATAAGCTTACACACTTATTAAAGCTGTTGATCACAAATTACAGAGGATCAATGTAGATGGGGGGAAGGGACAAAACCTAATTAGGAAGTGGCAGAGCTCATCCCGCCCTTAGTTAGAGATCCTTTCTCTACAGCAAACTGCACCGTGTTAAATAATCTGAACTTCCAACGCTTTCTTTAAAATCAAGATGCTCCCTGAGGTCTATCAGTTGCTCACTTCTCACTCTGAATAACTTTAATCGGATAAGTACATCAAGTAACGCCACCCACTTAAAGGATTGCTTTTCAAAGAGTAGTGAGAACAGGGGAAGCTTTCAAACACGTGTGCTGGCTGGGCAGCCTGTGTGGTGCTCCTGGGGAGAATCTTTTTTTTTAACTGTTGCAGTGTCCTTTCATTTATTTATTTTTACCTTATTTCTATTGCTGACATTCTTACAGATGTCCCCATTCCCCCGTTTGGCCTCCCTCTCCCCCATCCTTCTTCCCTCTGGCCGTCCCCACACTGCTGTCTGTGTGTGTCTATGGGCCATGCACACATGCTCTTTGATGAATGCCTTCACCTTCCCAGTGACAGTCTCTATGTAACATGGTCTCTGAGCAGCTCTCCAACGATGACAATAGGTGACAATGGCCCCTGCAGGGTAAGGGCACAGGGGCTCTGGGAATCCCCTCCAATGCCATGCACTAGGTGCTCCTGAAGGAAACTTCCAGCCCAGTTGCTCCCCTGCTCCCTTCTGCAGTGGGGCCCTAAGCCCCAAGTGGTGCTAACCTCCTAAAAACCTCAAGAACCCTTCGGGAACAGCTCTGACAGGTTCCCCTACGGGGCCAATGACTGACTGACCATGGGGACATGGAAAAAAGAGGACACCTTTTCCAGAGAAAGAACAAAGTTTCTGCCTGGAATCAATCACCTTATCCTTAATTGGCATAAATGAAGAGTCTAACTATGCCCAAAATAAATACAGGAAATGATTCAACCTAACCACACAGGAACACCACAGTATTTCGGGAGTCTCAACACTATCTTTAAGGCTTTCTAGCACTAATAAAAAACATTAGGAACAAAAATGACCTAGTTTCCCTCGTATTCCTTAGGCAGAAGCCGAAGAGTCTGAAGTGTGAAGTGTTGCTGTACTGGGCAGGCCTGTGAGGACTCGGCCTTAGAACGCACTTCCAGGGAAGGGGGCCTCTCGGCAAGCTGTCAGGAACGCCACGGCCCCTGCGTCCATGCCGATGATGTACACTGTGTTTGCCCTTTAAAGTGAGTATTTTAAAAGGCAAATTACTGCCCTCCAATAACTGGCAAATAAAAAAAAAAAACAAAAACAAAAACAAAACTTGGAGGCAAAGAGTGGGGGGAGGTTTTCTGAGCCTAAGAAAATCCTGCAAATGACAGAATATCATCAAAAGTATTTCGTGAACATATCACCTGGAAAATCAAGAAAACAAGGAAGTTCTGAGGAAGAACCAGAACAAGCCGGTGGCACTGTGGTCCCTCCCTCTGCAGTGGCCCAGCAATGGCGACGAGGCTGAAGAAAGCAGCGGCCAACAGCCGGCACACCTTCCACGGTAAGTGGAGGGCAAGGAGGGGTGGTATTAACTCAAAAACCCCAGCAGTCCCCTTGGATTCCAGCAGCAAAAACAAAAAACATGTGACCAATCAAAGGACCTACTGAGACAAGTTATAATCAAGCTGTTAAAAAATATAGACTCAGCAGCATCCCTACCAAAGTAATCATAATCAGCCGATGCCGAACACTGACATTGGATTTGCTTTTCACACTTGCAGGCAGCCGCATGAAGGAGAGTGTGAAGCCCAAAGCCAAGCAGAAAAGCTGAACTTAAATATTTTCTACATAAAACAGCAACAGCACGTCTCAAAGACGTGGTTCCAAAGAACCACATTAAATTTCGACCCCAGTGGGCCAGTATGAGAAAATAGAAGTGTGTCTACTCCAGCCACCTAAGGTACAAACACATTCATGGAGACTCCTCAAGTGTATCTCCGTGCATGTGGACTGAGAGGGAGCCTGAACTTGGAGCTAAAGCCAAAACATGGCGCCTGCATTTTACTCACAGGTTTTTTTCTCCACGTTGGGCCACATGCAAAATGCCCTAAACCACTTCTCTGTAGGTGTGACTCTTCACTGAAGCTCTGCTTTCTGAATGTCAGGGCTTCGCTGGGTTTGGGACGCGTGGGTGGGTGTGCGTGGTGCGTTTTAAGGCCGCCTCCAAAAACGTACATACGTAGAGACTGTTCCAGCACATCTTGTGGGAGGAAGGATGTGATCTTGGATAGGAAGGCCCACGTGGGGACCGCCCCTAAACTGCCCAGTCCCAGACATACATGGTCACCTACGTCTAACATCCATGCAACAGTCACACCGGCAGATACTCAACATCACTTCCACAAGCCGCTCACTCAACAAGCCGCTCTCCATGATCTGATTTGATGGACGTGCATTTATTTGCTTGACAGCCGGGCCTAACTGTAGGTCCAGTGTCTTTTATTCACTCTGCAAACAGTCACCAAACATGCCAGACACTGTGCTACGCTTTTCCTTCAAGACACTTATGAGTCGATGTGTGCTCTTAAAGAGCTTCCTGGAAACACAGCAAACAGACATGCAGATGTGTGTATACGTTACTACACTGGGCAGGTCTGCAAGGACGCAGTACGGGTGGGCATACAGGTAGGTTCTGTGTAAACAGTACCCCTGTAGAGAAAAAAATTATCAGTTGCCACATGGTCTTAGCGATGCCTTTTTGCACTGGGCAGGCAGGGATTGACTAAGGTTCTGATTTAAGAGAAGAGTAAGAGGCAGTTAAACTGTTAACACAAGCTAGAGATGGGAGGCGTGGGTGCTCTTTCTGATGCTGGGCCGGATGGGCTGATACACACGGGAAGTCAGTAGGAAAGACAGATACGCTCCTAGGAGAAATTATTCCAGCTAAAGAGAAGGGAAGAAAGAAAACAAGATTTGTGTTGAAAATGACTAATAAATAAGCAGACCTGTGAGGTCACAGAGTCACTAACTATGGAGATGTAAAGCCTAAAACAAGAGGAGTGGTGGGGGAGGGGGGCCTCATCAGCCAGACTCAATGACCGCAGGGGAAGAGCTCAGTCACTGTTTTAGGGGGAATTACACTCACTGCACTCATTTCAGGGAAGAAGCTGCATTCCTGCTTTTTAAAAATACTGTATCTCATACCGCTTACTCTCCAGTGTTCCCCGCACAGGATCACAAAGCAGCCTGTATGGAGCTATTGTGCAAGGTTGAGGAGAGGTAGTAGATCGGTAGATTTTTAAAAAATTGATTAAATCTACTAAAAAGCAAGGGATTAAAATCCAGACTCTGGAGCCAGGCCACTTTGGGCAAGTTTCTTCATTTCTCTGCGCTTCAGCTGCTCCATGCACAAAATGAAGCCAAACATTTCCTACCTCTTAAATAATCAGTCCACGTAGAGTACCCCGAGCTGTGCGTGGCACCACGTGCTATGTGCTACATAAGCCTCAGCTGCTGCAGCTGCTGCTGCTGCCAGGACCTGGGAGCAGGCATCAACGAGACAAAGGAGAGGAAGCTGATGGAGTGCCAGGGCCCCGGGGGAACCCCAAAGAGGAAGCATCTCCCCTCTTCCTGTTGAGGAAAACGTGCTTCTCGCTTCTCGGAAGTCCCAGATCACTGTGTGGAAAGTCGGGGCAGTGTGGGGACAGTCAGTTCTGTTATTAGAACTGAGGAGAGGCCACTTGTCCTGCTGGCTGCTGGACACTGGGCCAGGACAAAGGCGGCAAAGGGAAGGGTGAAGGCAGCCCCGAGCTTGGAAACCTACCAGGAGGAGCATTTTAATCTAGATGTTGGCATTTCCCTCTGCGGCGTTTGGAACAGAAGTGACTGGAGAAGTTGTCCAGCCAGGACATAATCTGTGTAAAGATGTCCCAGCCGGCCTAAGTTCACCAGAACCAATTCTACTAACAGACAGGACACACGCAGGGGTGACTGCCAGTCCCCTCGGGGCTATTTTTTAAGTTGGGGGGCCCCAGATGAAACTATCCCCCAGTGTTGTTTTCCAAAAATTCAACACAATACCTGAAGCAAAATCCAGCTAGATCAGAGGACAAGGATCTCTTGAAAGAGCTACACCAAGTTATATGTCAGCACCTAACGCCATTACAGGTCACCAAGAGTAATCATCGGTTGCTGAAGCTTTTTATGATCTGGATTATTTGGGATAAATGAAAGAATTTAGAGCATCTCCATTAAAAAGTGAACAAGAGAAGCAAGGCAATTATCTTAATATGATGTTGCTGATTTTGGCATAAACCAAGTTGGCCACAGCATCGTGTTTCCTGCTGGAGCAGGTGCTCATCAAGAAAGAACCCAACGTCCCGAGAAACGCAGAGATTTTCACTGGTTCCCTGGCATTCAGCCTTTGCCAGGTGTTTGGTAGATCTGTTGGGAGCTTCTTGCCACTCGCTCCTCTACAGTGACACCCCAATGATTATCCTAGCAATGATCGGGCCCAGTCCAACTGGGGTCCCTGGGATCCCAGGCTCTGGGGGGTTCTGGGGAAGAAACTTCCAGGCTCTAAAGAGAGGGCAGGGAAAGCAGAGATCCAGCCTCTCTGACACCCGCCTGGGAGCTGTGGGCGGCTAAGCCTCCCCGTGCATGCTGCGGTTGGGGGGCCGAGAGGCAGGACAAGCCTGGACCTTCAGTGACCTACTTCTAGACTTCCTCTCCTAGGACCTACCAAGTTTCCTGGTGACCTAAACAGATCTTATATCTCTACCCTCAAGCATCTGAATTGACACGCTTTGTTTTTCAGGTCTACATGAGAATGTCACCCAGATGCCTTTAAATGCAGCAAAAAAAAAAAAAAATTATCCTACTTTAAACAAACTGATGCATATATCAGACTCATTTAAATAAACAGGTTTTATGGACAGCTAAATAGGAATGTTCTAATAATTCTCTTTAATAATTTCTGGACAGTCTCCCTTTAATATTTATCTAAGTAAAAACAGTAATAAAACCATTTAGAAACGTCACACTCACTTTCACGTAAAAGTGTACTTACCTAGTAGCATTTACTTTTTAAAGGACCAAGAACTTGTTAGACCCTTAAGCATTAGTCATGTTCATACTATCTGTCACAACCAAGAGAAGGAAGGTTGTTGGATGCTTTTTACATGGTTCTGTTCAGCTTTTAAAAAACCTTTAGAGTTTGCTGCCAACCAGCCTTTTTAACGGAACACCTGGGCGGGACGGAGGCACTGCAGCCTTCAGAGAGGCCCAGAGCGTTTATTTGAACCATGTATTGCATTTCAAGTTCACCAGGCTGGATACACTGTTACAACACAAATGAAGACGTTTCTAGTAAGTAGTGATTTCAGTATTAACAGCGAAAGGGCAAGAAGACAATAAAAAACCCAAGTGGACAAATCAAACTGGATCCACTACTTCCTCAAAGATGGAAAAGGGCAAAGGGCATGAGGAAGGAGTCAGCCGCTCAAAAGCCTTCATGGGAAGGTCGCAGCCCCCGCTGTTGCAAGTCCCTGAAGGCAGGGGGACCCTTTGTTATCAAGATCCCTGTGGCATGCATTTCCCCTTCCAGAGCTGTCCCAGGTCCTCTGCCCTGCTCTCGAGGGCGGCTCCCAGGGTCCCGATGAGGGGTGCCCTGTCCTGTGTGACCCCTACCCCAACTCCAGGCTCTGGCCTGGGCCTCCGACTCTGGAGCGACCCAGTGGTCACTGCACAGATGACCAGCAAGATGAACTGTGGTCTGTTTCAGTGAAGACGGTTAACAATTAGACCAAAAACTTTCCAGCCAGGCACATACCGACTTATTTCAACAGAAGAAGAAAGAGCCGGGCTGAGTGCGATGCATTTCGCTGTCTGCTTGCACAGTGTGCTCAGGTGTTCCTTCCGAGGAGAGTAGAACAGATCGACTATCTTTAAACTTTATTGTGAAAACGAAATATGATTACTCTGCGTCACATTTTAAACAGTAAAAAAGACTTTGCTCTTAGAAAAAAATTAAAATGAAAATTAAATTATAGAGAAAGCGTGTTTTCCAAGGGCACTGAGCCTGCCTTACAGGCAAACACATCAGGTGAGCATTACTTCACGCACCTTAGCTAACGATATGGTCGGTATTTTAATGACTGAATTCATACCATAAATACACTAGAGAACAGATTTAAATTGGAGCTGAGAAAAATAGTGTGGATTTGCACGTTCAAAGAGAACTTGCTTGGGCCTGAAAAGGATGTAAATGGACCAACTTTGTACAGACAGGACAACAAAAAATAACCTTTGGAATCAGAAAAGGCTCCCTACAACCTGTGCCTACTCCTTGTCCTTGGCCTTGGCCTTGCCCGGGACCAACCCCAGCACTGCCGTTGCGCCCACAGGCCAGAAGTGTCACCAGCAGGCCTGCTGGAGCCAGGAATGTGTGTGACTTCCTACCTAAAATTAGTCATGTCTACGTCGCCACAGCTGGGTTGGGCTCCTCTATTTTAAGGTGTGCAGCTCCAAATTGCTTAAGAGCATATAATTGCTTTTTTTTAAAAAAAAGATATAATTGCTGGCCAGCTTCTGAAGCTAAAAGTGTCCCCTGATTTTCCACCGAGAATGGACACGTCAGGTCCACAGACCCCACACTCAATCAGCATGTTATCTAGGGTCTGAGAACAGGACCGGTAAAGTCACACCGGTGACATCTGGGGACACAGGTCACACATGACACACTGAGAGGAAGAAGCAGGAAGAGAGCCCTCAATCTTTCCCATCAACCCCACCACCACAAACACACACATACATGTGACCCAAGGTCGGGGCGGGGGGTGCTGACAGAAACCACCAAAGTGCCCTCTTCTTTTCAGGAAGCTGTACAGAAGTGACAGCTGACACTCTTCCAGAAGATGTCACAGGCTGTTTACCTCCCCCTGAAAGTGCTGTGCTTGTGACATAAGGCCAAGAGAAGGGGCTACGCCAGAAACATCGCGAGGGAATTGGTGTGGCTCCCGCTGGACTGCTGGAGCCTTTGCACTGATGTTTTAAAAAAAATGAACTAAAAATGCCCTGACTGGTGCGGCTCAGTGGACTGAGCGCCAGCTTGTGAACCAAAGGGTCCCTGGTTCGATTCCCAGTCAGGGCACACGCCTGGTTTGCAAGCCAGGTCCCCGGCAGGGGGTGCGTGAGAGGCAACCACATAGTGATGTTTCTCCCCCTCTCTTTCTCCTTCCCTCCCCCTCCCTCTAAAAATAAATAAGTAAAATCTTTTTTAAAAATGAGCTACAATACTGAAGATAAATGAAATAAAGAGAAAAGGCGTGGCCTTCCACCAAAACCTGGCCAATCGATGGTGAGGCTGGGCTGTAAATTGCACGCAGAGCATACCCCTGCAGATTAAGTGCCGCCATGACAGTCACAATTTCTACAAGCTTGGGGCCGAGACCGAGCCTCCGCCACAGAAACAGCTGTTTGGACAGGCTCGACCGCGCTAAGAATCAACAAAGCACACATACCTTCATTTTCAGAGGCATGGCATTTCACGTTCAATACCAAGTCAAAGGTTCTTTCTGGGTTTTCCCTAAATGAAAAAGAACTCCGTTACATTTATTTCCTGCGACACACAAACGCACCTCTATACAGTCAACAGATTCATCACTCTATAGTTAAATCTCGTTCTTGTCTCAGGAGATGCCATCTAACGAGATGAGCACAACCTGGCAGAAACGAAGATCTTTCCCCAGTTAAGCTGCTGAGGCCAGCTGGGGCTTAGGAGGTCAGAGGCCTGGGGCAAAACTTTGACCCTCTGAGCCTGTTGTTTTCTTTTTCTTCACCTAGAAAGTGTCTTGTTCACATCACAGAATAACTGTGAGGATTCTAACCTAAATAACACATCTGGAAGTCCTTTATGAAGAATTAAGATGTGTATCCAAGTACAGCATCAGCTCTCCCTGACTGCATCGAAACAAGCGTCTCCTCCACCTTCGCTGCCGACAGGGCTCGCCAGCAGGTTCTCACTCAGGCTTCCTTCGAAGGACTCGCCAATAACCTGCCACCTCCTCGAGGACCGTGAAACACCTGTGATGCTCCTTCAACGGGAGGCTCCGCCCCTATTTTTCTTGAGATATAGTGACTCGACTGCAGCATGTTTAAAGTATCAGACTCTACACAAGGCCAACCCAAAAAGCCTCGTTTCATGGCTGATGTCAATGATCTTTGGGGAAATGAGGCATCTGCCTCCATCCTGGATTTCCCCACTCCCAACAGTGGGGTTGCTTCACTGAGAAATTATCAGCTTCTGCACTGACTTCTCATCCATTCAACCTCGTCATTGGCTTGGCTTCAAAAAGTGAATTGAAATCTATTGAGACACTTTTTTCTTGTTTCAAAACAGAGTTCTGTTTTCATCCCTTTCGGCCAGAAGATAAAAGATTAAAGTCTGACACCACCATGTCCACGTGACCAAAGTGTTAATATATTTCAGTTTTTCCTGGTAAGGAGACCTTCGTGTCTTTGTACAGGGGTTTACAGGGTTTGTTTCTAACATGCACTTCCTTCAAACTCTATGGCCACTGTGGGCTTCTACATAAACATTCTTTTTCTTTTTAAATTGTATTACAAGACAAGACTCTACAAACAGGAAGTGACAAGCCATATAAATTAATTTGCAGTTATACATTTCCTCCCCCCCTACTATTAACTTGCCTAAATGCTAATAATCTGACTCAGGTCACCACCTCCCCTTCATAATCAACTAATGTCAAAAGCATACTTGTTAAATCCGACCCCGCACCCCCGCACCCCCCCCCCCGCACCCCCTCCCAGGGGGGTGATATCAAACGCTGCAGAAAATCATTCTCCATTACCGAATTTTCCTATTTCCCTAATATTCCTTAGGAGGTCTCTTCGGTGTAAAAATTAAGTACCGTCTACGTTACACTGTGAAAGTTAAGAAGCCTTTCACAGTGATACAAATATATACACGATATTCATTATTTTCAAGTCCAGAGGGGAGTAGGTAAAGAAGGCAAGGGAAGAAAGGAGGGATTCTCTGCTAAGTAAGTTTCGGGGTTTAAAAAAGAGAGAGGAAGCAAGCAGGAAACAAAACCCCCGCACTGATTCCAATCGCTTTGGACCTCCTGATCGTCCCGAGGGGGAAACCGAGGCTGCAGATAGCCGGGGAAAAGACTAAGTGGATGCGGCCGTGCGAGCTGCGCGCAGACCCAGGGGCGCCTCCCGGCGGGAGCGGCCGGAGGCGGGGGCCCCCTGCAGGGGACACGCTCGGAACCGCGGACCGCCCGGCCCCAGGCGCAGCCCGGACACCGCAGCCCGCCGGGGACGTGGCCAGGCCCGCGGCCTAGCGCCGCACTCACCGCGTCCTGCTGTCCATGGTCACATGTCGCGCGTGCGCTCGGGGGTCGCGCGGGGCAGCGCTCAGGTGCCCCTGTCGCCGCCCGCCCGCCCGCGCGCCCGGCCGCGGCCTCTGTGACAGATGCGGGCGCGGCCCGTGTCCCCGCCGCCCGGGGCCTCGGTTCCTGCGCTGCCGCCGCCGCCGCCGCCGACCAGGAAGTGGGCGGGGCCAGGGTGGGGGCGGGGCGGGCACACCTGGCACCTGACCGCGCGGCTGCCCCTCGGCGGCGCGTCCCCCGCCGCCCGCGAGCTGCGGCCTCCGCCCGCCGCGGCGTCCACGCGGAGCCCGACCCCCGATGCCCGGTGCCGCGTGCTGTCCCCGGGCGCGCCGGTTGGGGGCGTTTCCTGCCATTGCGGCGGCCCCCTGGCAGCCTGGCCCCTGCAGCCGGGGCCTGGGGACCGCGGTGCGAAACCCAGGGCCGCCCCCTCCTCCTCGCGGAACGTCCACCCGCGAGCACCTGCCAAATAGGCCACTGCGGAGTCACAGACGCTCCTGCGCGCGCAGCACGAGCGAGGACTGAGCTGTGGACTCACTCACTCACGGTGGCAGGTGGCGTGGAAGGCCCCCGGAGCCCACTGAGGCAAGGGGCCTGGGGGAGGGGCTGCTTGTCTAGCGCGTGGGGGCGGGGAGGGGAGCAGGTGTGTGCACGGTCTCGGGAGGTGTCATAACTCCAGGGGACAGACACTTTGACAGCACCTTGTAGTTGGAGAGGCGGCATCGAGCCAGCCCTGGGGGCAAGGGCAGGTTCCCCTGCTGGTGCGTGACCTCCACCTCACAGGCCTCTGCCTGTTCTCCCTCCTCCCCAGGATCCTCGGGGAAGATCTGGAGGAACAGTCCCGTAAAGAACCTTCCAAGGACTGTCCACGGCCGGACATGGGCACAGACACCTTCTGGAGGCTTCTGCCAGGAACGGTGACCACCCTTGGCGCATGGCCACCATGCTGGCCCCACAAACAGGGGTGGCTTCCCCTTGGATTCTTGCAAAAGGTAAGAGGAGAGGAAACCGAATGTGGTCAGGCAAAGGGGAGATGATGATGGTCCACATCACACGAGGAGGCTCAGGAATGCAGTCCCGAGCGTGGGCTGAGGAACCTAGAGTGGAACTCAGTGCCGCCCATTTTGAACGTTCTGGCCGAAGGTGGGCGTTACTCGGCCAAACACGGCCAGGTGTGGGGCACCGCCGCAGACCCCGTCCGTAATGACACAAAACAGTTCAGCTGTAGCGTCGTGGGTTGTCGTCCTTTGACTTGGCTGAGACGCTTTACTGCAGTGTCCCCGCATTTGCAGAGTGGGAATAATGACTTGCGTGTCTCAGGAACAAGGTGATGTTCAAGTCTAAAGGGGCCACGGACGTTGTTGACCTTTTCAGAAGTTCTTCTGGGGATTTCAGTTTCACAATTAAGCAAACTATACCACAGGCATTTTTTTTTCCCCCAACTCGTTTCTACTCAAGAAGTTACCATACTGCAAAACCTTGAAAAAAATTCTGTGAACTAAAAACCACTTCTGCTCCAAGTGTTACTAAATGTCTAGAAGTTCTTCTTTCATTATAATTAACCCTTGCCCCCCAAAATAGGAACCCTACCTGGGATGCCTACGGGAGGAGCTTTTAATTTGTGAAGTGAAAATATTCCTACATATGTTTTCCCCACCCATTTGTTAGGACAGTTATACCCCTATATAATATAAAAATTTTTTTTTCAATTAGCTTTAAGTATATGAAGGGAAAATACTATATATGCACACACACCAAGCAAATATTTTAAACTAGCTTTTAAGGTGACTGTAAACAAGAGATTCATTTATCTGTTCTGACATTAGTCAGATAGAAGAGGTAGAAACGGATACGGAGAATTTTGTGTGCACTTATCTGGGGGATGTGGTCACTGAAACCAGTGCGGTAACTATAGCAACACTCGGTTCATTCAGAACTGGTCACATGATTGAAGAGGGCAAACCTGCCACCTGGTACTGGACCTTCTTAAGATCCTATTTCGGCTGTAATATTTCCTGGTTGACAACTGACATGAACATTTCTTAACAGCCACAGCGGTCCGAGAACGTGGTCTGTGGTGGTGTCCAAGTCTCTAAGTCATTCATCTTTTAAACTGTTTTGAGCTTTTCAACGTTTTGCGTGTTTTTCAAGAATATATATTCTGCAGCTCCTAGGTAAGGTGTTCTAAAAAGATGTCCTGGATCAAGTGTTGTGACAGGGTCGTTGATATCATTCTATTACTGTTTTCGCTTGACACAATTCAATTAATGGGAGAAGTGAGTTTAAAGTCTCCTAACTACATTGGTGGATTCGTTTATCTCAACTTAGAATCCTGTCAATTTTTGCTTTAGGTAGTCTGGGGCGGTGTTACAATACCTGGGCCAGTTTATAGCTGTTCTGTCTGCCTGGTAAATGTATCATTGTGTTGTGATTGCCCTAAGGCTTTTGCCTTAGCATTTAAACGGCCTCTTCTGATCAGTATCTGCCTTGAGTTCAAGGATCTCTTTTCATCCCCTTTCACTGACATAAGATACTATGTTTCAGATTTATCTACCAAATGTTAATTTTCACTTTTACTCTCCTCTGATGCTCTTTGACTCTTAAACGTTTGAGTCCCAGGGGGTATTGTCAGCAGCGCAATGGCACTGCTTGGGACTCAAACGGTTAATCAAGTATTTAGAACATGGCGTGTACTATAATTGCTGATATATTTCAATTTATTTCTGCCTTCTAATGTTGTGCTTCCCGTTTGTTTTCTCTTAATTTGTGTTTTTTTTTCTTTCACTGTTCCCTTCTTTAGAATTGATTGATTTTTTTTTGACACCTCTTCTCCCCCTTTCTATTTGAAGTTTTGTATTCTGTTCCTGTTCACTTAGTGGTTATCCTGGAAATTTTACAGGCACATTTTAAGTGATTAAATGCAGTTTATCAATACATCGGCCTTCTCCCAAACAACACCAGGACCTTTGAGACAGCCTTCAAAGCTGCCATGCATTATTAACGTTGTTTTATCCAGTCGATGTTTGTTTAGATTCACCCAGAAGTTCACCACTCACTTTGCTCTGCTCCTTATTTTTATCGTAGATCTCCTATGGTCACTTTCCTTCTGCCTCAAACCTATGCTAGCGGCACTGACATAGTATCTCATTTTTTGTTTGAGGGGGAATGTGTCTGCTTCACCCTCATTCTTGAAAAATGTTTTCACTGGTAAAGAACTCTAGGTCAACAAGTATTCCTTCTGTGTATATTCAATATCATTATACAGTCTTCCAGCTTCCCTAATGAAACGTCACTTTTTAAAATAATCTTGAGATGTAATCTTTCCGGTCTGAGAACTTTTAAGAGTTGTCATTTGCCTTTAGCTTTCCATAGTTCCACGGTAAAGTATGTCGGTGAGGGATTTCTCTAAGTCCGTCTTCCCTGGTTTCTTTGGTTTTCCTGACTCTAGACACCCGGCCAATGGAACCAGCCAGGGCAGCATATCGAGCTCTTAGACGGCTCGTCTCCTGAGCTGCAGGCAGCGGGCATCCAAGTCAGGCATTCCCCAGCATCCAGCCCTGTGTTGCCTATTGTTGTTCTTAGGTGAAATTTATTAATAGCAACACTACCTTTATTTGTTATGGAAGGAAAATTCTTTGTATAAAGTATTTAACAAGTCAAAGTTCTCGAAGGCCTTAGAAAACCACCTTGAAAATATTTTATCGGGACCTGCCTTTTAGCATCAATGGAGGTACTGTGGTTTAGAAGAACATTGTCCGATTATATTATTTTTTAATACCCAGCAGCAACATCATGAATTTTAATCTAAAGGTAAAAGCTCCTTCAAAATAATACATAGAACACTTTTTAAGTGGAGAAGAAGACAGGGAAGATTTGGGAGCAAAATCTTCCTTGAAAGTGTGCTCTGAGTCGCTTTACCTCTCCTAGCTACAAAGTTAGCATTCTCTGTTCACTTGAAAGCCAACTCCAAGAACAAAGAAAATAGTCTTCCAGTTTGGAGACAAAAGGGCAGAAATGATTCTTAACGTCTCTATTCCCAAATCTGAATATATCCAAATATTTATAAAATTCAAGTAGGAAATGATATCTGTTTCCTGTGCTGCTAAACACTTCATGAAAAAGAGAGCAAAATTCTCAAAGACAATACAGCAAAGATATCCTGTCCTCTCCCCTGCCCCGCGCCCCTTTTTCAGATGATTTTCCCAAACTTCTAGAATCAAATGCTCTTACCTCCGACCGGCTTCTGCTGTTTCACCTTTGTCTGTGTTTGCCAATCTGCCAGACATCGGAAAACTTAAAACAGTCCTCAGAGTGAAGAAAAAAGATTAGAAGCCAAGCATCCGCAACTGACTGTAATCAGAGAAGTCCAGTTTTCTTCCCAGATTCTTCGAGGGGCCTCGCTAGGGCCACAGGAATGAGGGTGTGTGTGGCCCAGCGTCATGCCTGAGGAGGAATCTCCTAACCCCACCCACCAGATGTTCAGGCCAACAAACCCGTCTTCATTGTGTGGCAGCCCTGCTCACACCCATTCAACCCTCTCAGGGAGTGAGTCATGGCATCCAACTGGAATGACCTTAGAATATCCTGGAGGGAAACACAGGAGCATCTAATGTCACATTCATAGTCCAGCTAGGTCAGTGACCCCTCCAAGCAACCCTCACGCTGACACAGAGGAAGTGTCGAACCACATTCCTGTGTGCCAGGGGCTACTTTCCTCAAGTGCGAGAAAAGGAGTCGACAAAACACTACACGCATTTGCACAGCTGATCAGCTCCAGGGAGAAGAAGGAAAACACTGCACGGCAGCAAATCGAACTCAGCCGGACGCCAGCTCCAGAGGCAGAACTCCTCACCCCGAGGTCCTCGGACCATAAGCAGAGATCCCAAATTCCACAGTGTCCAACCACGCCCCCTTTCCTTACTATGCCAAATAAGGACAGGGTTAAGATCAGTAAGGACTGGGCCCTCTCCTGGCCTTCCAAAGCGGGGACATTGTCTCGTCTCTGCTGGTGTGGCAGACCTGTGTGTCCGCTGAGAACAGCTCTGCTTGTAACCTTGTCCGGGGAGGACGGAGCGGCTCCACGAATCTGATCAGGGTCTTAGTGTGGTGGGAATGTGCTTCCCTTGTGAAAGGGACTCAGCCTTCCCTGCGCGTCTTTGTTCACTGTGCACAGCCCTGGTCTTCTCCTTGAGTCTGGGAGTCGGCCCATCCGAAGCGCCGAGCTTGGCTGGGATGGAGAGGAGGCCTTTGGATCCCTGACTCGGCCTGACACAGAGTCTGACTCAGGGGAACCCCTGCACCATGTGGACTGACAGCTCTTCCTCCACCCCATGCCCTGGCTCACCCCTTCCCTTCCCTCTGGGCTGGGCTGTGGATCAGGACCACGTGACACTTGGATGTGCACTGTGCGTAGTAATTACACTGCGTCCTCAGCCTCGTTACCCAAGAACACTGCCAGAGAGGTGCTGCTGCTTCTCATTCTCCAGTGACATCAACAAGGCTGTGTATTTCCCTCGAGGATCTCTAACAGGAACGTGTCGCACTTCCCCTTGAAACAAGCAGGTAGGAATTTTTAAATAACGCGTGCATGAGTTCACGAGCAGAGGCCCACTTGTAGGAGTAGAAGGAAGGTCTCAATCAAGTGGCCTGCTGCAGAGTTAGAAAGAGCTGACCCAGCAAGCCAGCCAGCCACACAACTTCCAGCCTGTGAGAGCAGGAAGAAAGAAATCCTAACACTTGATTCACTTTGCCATTTCATGCACAAAGCCTGCCTGTACATACCAGAAAGACAGGCCTTGCCACATTGGCACGTAGCGTTTGCGTGGCTGGGATTTTTGTCAAGGGTTTTATGACTGTTTTTTAGTGGCTGGGTCTCTCAGGGGTCCTGTGACATGCAGACTTCCATCAGGTAAAGCAGCTTCTATCCATGACAAAGCAGGGAGCCAACTTCTAGGGCGCTCAGTTCCAAGAATGCCCGCATGGAAGAGGACACTTTCTCCTGGAGGCCGGAGGCACCAGGAAACAGGTCAGCTTGTGACATATGACTGAGACATTTTTTAAAGACTTTATTTATTTATTTTTAGAGACTGGGGAAGGGAGGGAGAAAGAGAGGGAGAGAAACATCAATGTGAGAGAGAAACATGCCTCTCCCACATGCCCTAACCAAGGACCGGCCCACAACCCATGCATGTGTCCTGCCCCAGAATTGAACCCATGACCTTTTGCTTTGCGGGATGATGCCCAACCCACTGAGCCACACTGGTCAGGGCTCACTGAGACAATTTTAAAAGCCATTTTCTCATAAAGGCTGTATCCTCTCTCTCTCTCTCTCTCTCTCTCTCTCTCTCTCTCTGTTTCAATTAAAAATTGTTTACTATTATATGTCATTTCCTTCATGGATGCATTTAAATATCCAAATTACAATAGCATGAAATATTTTTGTAGTTATCCTTTCTTTGAAAGTCCTATGTACAAGTAGGGTAAATAAAAAGCATTTCTATATAACCAACTGGAAGACTCATTCTGTAAAACTAAAAGAAGCAAAGACTCGCTCCCCCCCCCCATTTTACAGATAATGAGGGCTAACGTTGGAAGAAACTTTCTTGATTCATCTGCAGTCAACCCGGGTCTTTAGGGAAAATCTAGGTCTAGAAACTGGATTTCCTGGTTCTCAAGGAAGAAAAGGCAAAACTGAAAGGTATTTCTCTGAGCTTTCCAAGCAGAGCTTATATTATGCTTCTTTGTTAGTTTACTTTGTTATTTTGCTTACTTACATCTTGGTGGTATGAGTCTCTTCAACATACAATTTTCAGCCCATTCCGTTAAAAGTACCTATTGGAGGAAATTATGTCAAAGGAAAGATCGTACTGCTAGACTGGGCCTAGAACACAAACAAGAGGCCCGTGAAGACCAGCTGTCCACACGGTGAAGGAGCATGTCGGGAGAAGTGGGTGCTGGAAACAGCTGCTGGATAGACTTGAACGGGCGACTGTCTCACGGTGGGCTCAGTCACTTGACCCCTGAACTGAGCTGCAAATCTCCTCGTGTATGTCCACGTGCTCTCTCCAGGTTGCTTCCTCCCGTGCCAGGCTCCACTGTCCCATCTCCTTCTTTCCCTCTCCTTTTGAATGAACAAAGCCCCCAGTGGCGCTGTCCCCTTGGGTTAAGGTCCTTTGCCTTCTTCTGCCTTCCCTCACCTCTCCCCGAGGACTCTGTCTTGGCCCCCACACTGACTTGGCTGGAACACCTGATACGGATTCTCTAGCTAGTTGTAAACATGGGTGCACTCTGGTGGAGTTCACCTTCTTTGACTAAACTGCCATCGTTCCTGTCCCTGGAGACCTCATAGTCGCTGCCCCCAGGGAAGGTAACTAGCCTAGTAAGCCAGTTAGTGGAGGCCAACAATGTGTCTGCAATAGGGTTTCTGATTGTGGTGAGTGCCAAGCAGAAACCAGGCAGAATGAGGGGGAGGGGATGGTGGGTAGAGAACAGTGGGGGTCGGCCTCCCTGAGGGACAGACTTGTGACCTGCAAGTGGAATGATGGCCAGGCCACAGCTGAGTGAACGTCTAAGGCACAAGGCTCCCTGACCTAGAGGACAGGTGACGTGAAGTCCCCAAGGCTGGAACACGCTTGGCCCATTGGGAGAAAGCCGGGGTGGCAGGTCAAAGCAGCAGGAGAGAAAGGCAGGGGCCAGACTGTGAGGGGTTTCCACGAATGTGGGGGAGACTGCGTGTTTTATTCTCCTTGCTGGGGGGGCCACCAGAGGCACCCAAGTATGGCAGCCAAGCAGAGGGTTAGGGAAAGCCCTTCATGACACTGTCACCGCCACTGTGACCCAGGAGACGTGGTAGCAGTCTGGATGCCAGCCACAGTGGAAATGATAAGACGTTCTCATGTTTCAGAGGCATGTAGCTCGTAGGTGTTTGGCCACTCGGTAAGGCACAGAGGGCAGAACGAATGTGAGGGGGTGGGGTGAGGAAGGAACCAGAAGCCCTGCTTTGGACATTGAAAGGGTGAGCTGTGGTGCCCGTTAGCAGCCCAGGCGTGGCCAGCCCTGTTGTTGCTGAAGAGAATGAGTCTGTGTCCCCTCCACCCCACGAACCTAGGCCATTTCGTAATATCCAGGCAACGGTGAAGGTCCGGCCACCCGGCCTGCAGCCCACCTGCAAGGAGAGCTGTCCAGCGCACTGGGAGCCCAGCCTTCAGTTAAACCTTTCAGACACAGCTTCATCATCTGTAAGGGTGCACTGCCCCTGGGTCCTTACATGGAAGTGAAAGATAGAGTCCCATCTCTTCGGTAATATGTACCAGAACGTCTAAAACGCAGGCAAGAAAAGCGTGCGTACACTCAGCCAAGACAAGAGGAGAGCCGTATCCTTACACTCACCGGGGAGGTGTTCTCTGCCCACCTCACCTGGCAGGAGCAGCCTGGCAGCAGCATGAGGCCAGCACAGGGTGTATGGGGTCACTGCCAAAGGACCCGTCGTACCCTAAACTCAGGCCAGAAGTCCAGTGACCACACAGCGCAAGTCCTCACACTGTCTCGCGTGCCCCTGCTTACAATCAGTTCCTACAGGAAGCCCAGAGTAGACCAGAGCTCAGTCCCCATGACTCCCTTTGCCCTGGGCTGTCCCGTCAGACTCTCGCGTGTGCCAGTTAATATGTTAGGACTGAAGCTTCTAGGACTGACCGCCTCCATTCAGTTTGTTTGTCAAGCATAGAATCAAGTTCAAGGGGTCAGTTTAGAAACACGACATGCAAAGCTACCCGATAGGAAGGCACGTATGAATGAGGCTCGTGTCATCTAGGGAAGAGGGCAGCGATGTTTCCGTGACAACCCCACGATGGCTGTCCCCACCTTTTAGTGAAGAAATGCAAAGCCCAAAAGTGAAGTAAAGCGAGGATAAAATGTCAACAAGTCTCTAAGGGCAGGTTTAACTATTCCCACATCACCTCCTGTGACAGTGCTCCCTTGCGACACTCTCAGCAAAGGCTGTCACATGAATTCACCCTTATCTCCCAAACTTCATCACTTTGGAATCTGGATCCGTACAAAGTCTGGCCCTTGCAGGCCCCAATTACTGGCGTCCCTTGTTTTCTGGAACAGCCAGACTGCATCAGCCAGAAAGCTGGAGAAGAAAGACTCTGACAGAGAAAGGGGATTGTCACGAGAGGACAAGAGTGACAGTTTGCATTGAATCCGGTGGGCGCTGCTACTTTCAGTGACAGCTGTCAAACACACCACAGTGACATGCACGTGGAGAAAGCCACAGGACACCTCTTGGGAGGCACGCTTTTTATTCGGTGGTTTACAGGCTCTAAATTTCCTTGCCATTTCTTTTTTCTCTTCATGAGGCAGTACAGTAAGGGTCAGCCTCCACTGACTGCTGTGCCCGGGGTAATTTTCAGGCTCGCTGTCTTCACTGTAAAATGTGTCACACGTTTGCGTGGTGACTTATGTGGTCTTTGTGGTCGTCGTTGCTTGTGACTGAGCCGAGAAAGGGAAAGAAGGAAAAGGGAGAAACAAGCACGTTCCGCTCATATTTTTTCTTTTTGTCCTCACAGCCCCAGCTTCCCCCTCCCTCACGGGTTGGACTCAAAGAAAACTCCCCCGGAGTTACACAAAAGGGCCCCAAACCCCGATCTTTCCAGACCCTAAGCCTCGACTCACAGGCTGAACCAGCCAATAGTTAGACTAGATCAGCAAAAGTTAAGGGACGAAGTCCCTGAGCTCCTAACACCTTGCCAGCACTCTGAATTTGACAACCTTTTTTCAGACAGAGGACCCACACCTCAGCTTCTCCCCCCAAACCTCTCACCCCACCAGCTGTCCTCGGCACACCTGTTCCAGGCCCGGAGCACAAAGACTCGGCTGGCTTCCCACACAATAGTGCCACCTGTCACTGTCCTGGCAGCCCAGAGGAGAGGAGCCCTCCTGGGCTGCTCCCACAGCTGGGAGCAGCGGCCTGGTCCTGCTTGTCCAGCTGGGCTGGGAGACCCTCCCCTCCTACCTGTCCTGGGGGGCCTGGCTCAGACCCTGCTGCTTTTGTCAGAACGCCTCCTGCTGGCTCGGGTCCACAGGGGCGTTTCCACTGGGGTTTCTGGGAGGCTTTTAGCCACTTCCCAGATGTTTAATATTTAACTGCTCTTTGCTATTTTTACGTATCATACTTTAAGCACTTCTAACTAGAAGTACCTTAAGGGTAAGAACTGAGATGTCGGCTTAGGGGGTGGTGGTGTACGTGCCGTCAATAACACCCCACGTTTGGGGGGCCATTTGGTGTTCGCTAAGCTTCTTGACTGATTGCTGCCGTGTGGGGACCACCCCCAGATAAACAAGGGGAAAATGATAAAGTGTCTGTTGTCATTCTAGAAGCCTGGAGGTCCGGATTTTCCTATTTTCGGGAGGGGTTCGTCTGTAAGCTTTATTGTTTCCATAAGATTTTGATAGAGAAAACATGTTTGGCTCCATATATAAAATTATGCTTGAAAGAATTAAATAAAGGTAAAAAAGGAAATGAGAAAATTGAGCTAAGATTAATAGCAACTGAATAAGACAGTTTACATGAAAAAGTTTAAATGGCCTCAACAATGAAGCTTAGTGAAGTATTTTATTCCCTAACAGTGTGAGGGAGGGCAGAGAGGAGAGGGGCTCCCTCAGCAAAGAGCAGATTTCTCCCAGGGGGCTCTGCACCTACCAGACTCTTCTGTGCCCCCCACCACCAATTTTACCAGGCGTGCTGACCATTTCATTCATTCATCTATTCAACCGATATTTTTGAGTGCTCCTTTCCCTAACTTGAAACATAATAATGCATAATATGCCAAAAATGTTGCATATTTTCTTCCCTTTTCAATATTAAAATGGCTACACAAAAATTCACCAATTTTGATAAGATTTTTGCAAGTGCACACTGAGCCCTGGCTGGTGTGACTCAGTGGACTGAGCGCCAGCCTGCCAACCGAAGGACTGCCAGTTCGATCCTCGGTCAGGGCACATGCCGGGGCTGCAGGCTGAGAGGCAGCCCATCCATGTGTCTCTCACACGGTGATGTTTCCCTACCTGTCTTTCTTTCTGTCTTCCACTCTCTCTAAAAATACGTAAATAAAATAAGAAAAAAAGTGAACACTGATAGGACAGCTGTCACAATGCAATCTAACAAAATTGTTTTGAGTGAAGTTAAAGACAACTAAGCACTACTAGAGCCCTCGTACGGAAAACACCAAACGAACTTTTGGGCCAGCCCAGTATTTGCCCCATTGTCTGCATGTCACAGTCTCAGGCCACACAACATAATCTATGTGGCTAAGTGGAGGTGCAGCCTCCCCTCCAATTCTCGAAGAAGGCGGTGAATGTAGAAGTGTGTGGAAAGACTTCCTCGTTGGTCTGTGATGCGCCTGTCCTTGAGAACAGACTTCCTTTCCTCTTAGCTCGCCACATCAGTCAGTCTGACTGACACTCGGCACAACAGTTGTTCCCCGCAGCCCCACAAACTGGGGGCACGTTCACCAGTTCCATGTCAGGGTGTGAGAGTGTGAAAGAAGAGTCACTGAAAGATACCCAGTTCACCTACTGGCGCCTTGGATCCTTCAGTCATGTACCCAGAGGCACTAAAAAGCCCAAGGAAGCAACACCCAGTGTAGCTCAAGGCGTTAAAACTGCACAGAGTTTCACCATGATGGTACCTGGTTGGGAGTTCAGGTGTAGTCATAGCTGTACCACCCTGTAAAATGACAGAGCAGGTGGGGACCCTGATGGCACAATGCGGGGAGAAGGGAGTGGGCAGCAAGGAGAGTGTCTCACGGAGTTGGTGCCTTGCAGTGAGCAGCTGCCTTTGGTAGGGGCTGGAGAAAAGACGGCCGGGAGGAGCCCAAGGGAGCACCCTGGGTTCTCTCTCCCTCCTTCCAGAGATCTCCTGGCGCCACTGCTGTGCTTTGAATCACCACAAAGCTGAGGACGCAGAGGCCGAGCTGGAGTGGCCTGTCTGCATCAGTCCCCTCGGGGCAGACAGCCCAGGGAGGAAGGTGGACACGTGGTCTGCAGGAGAAGCAGAGGACATTCAGCCCCTGGTGCCTTTTGTGTTCTCGAACAAATTAAACTCCCTCTTATCCTTTCAAAGCAGACCGGTTCAAAATCTAAATTCTAAGCGAGTACACTAAAGTAGGTACTACACAACATGGGCTTATTTAACTTGATCCCCCTTTTCACCCAGCGCCAGGGCGGCTTTGAGGGGGAACTGAAGGGGAAAACACCTTGTTGGTGTGCTGACTCACCTTCTGGTTCTTCTACCAGTTAGTCTGAGCCAGGCCCTGCCTCTTCTGTGGCCTCGTCTCCCACACACTTTATCTGAGTTACCCACTGTCCTCCCGTCTGTCCTGCCTGTCCTCACCTCTGGGCCCTCCTGGGCAACAATGAGCTCATCCGGCATTCTACTGCCTCCCCAGACCGGTCGCTAAGTCCCAGTGCCCCGTCTGCTCAATAGAGATGGCACTCTCTGTAATGTTCCTGTGCGTGTCACTGAAAGAATGGCACCACACTTCTCCTCGGATTGTCACTTAGCAAGGAAGAGAAGGGAACATACGGGCGACTGTCATTCAAACAGAGAAGAAAGAATAAAAGCATAGATCTCCGCTCCCTCCACAAACCCCACAGCAATGATCGCAAAGAGGAAAGTGGAGCGCGCACACACTCACACCCCTAGGAAAAGATAGGCCAGCCCACAAAAGAAGAGGTCTCCTTCATTATGGAAAAGGGAGCTGACTCACAGTCCAGAGAAGGCCAGAACCTAAGTCCGAAAGACACCGATCACCCCCCTGCAATGCCATGGTGGGAAGAAAGGATTTCGAGGCAGTGAGCACCTCTGAAAACTCGTCGTGGGTCAGACGGGGAGCCTGAGGAACACTGGAAAGTCTTTTAGGCGTGCATTTTAACCCTGAGCTCCCCCACCCCGTGCAGCAAAGGAAGTCTGCCTCCCCAAGCAGAAGACGCACTGGCTCTCTGGAGCAGATGAACCAGAGGGGCTGTCAGGTTCAAGTGCATCAGGCACAACCGAGGTGGTGGGGGGAGGGGCAGGGCAGAGACTCCCTCGGGAACAGGGAGATTAAAAACAGTTGACATGCTGCCATCTCCAGCTCCCTCCCCCCACCCCACCCCGCCACACCACCAGCAGCCAGGCTGTATGACCTCCAACAAGAAAAAGGCCTGAGTTTTCTCTAGCAAAACGGACAAGTTCAAGAGAAAAAACTACAGACACTGACTCTGAGCCCACACAATGGCCTGATGGTCAAGTCCGCCAGCGGACAAGCTCCTTGTGAGCAATGGAGCTTGTAATCAGCTTTTTAGTGTCTCACTGTTTAAAATAATAATAATATAATAATAATAATAATAATTTTAAAAAGTAACCAGCAGAAAGATTGGAAGAAAAAGTAAAAACAAAGATTTCTAGTTTTTTTTCCATAAAGAGTCAGAAATGAAAGGGGAAAAAGGACAAGAAAACTAGACTAACGAGCCAAGAGATCCAGTAGCTGAAAGAGAAGACAAAGAAATGGAGAGACGATGCCGTCCAAGAAATGGTAAAAACTTTCTGGAACAAAAGGACGTGAGGTTCAAAACCGCAAGGGCCCCTCCCAGTTCACGCAGCAGACAGAGACTCATGTCACATTGCTGTGACGATTCGGAAGGCCAGCCTTAATGGAAAGAGCCTGAAAGTTTTCAGGGACCAGAAGACAAACAAAAAAAGAACCCAAATCCCCCCCAAAAATGGACAGCATCCTCCCACCCGTATCCCTGGAAGTTGGGAGACAGTGGGAAAAAATGTCTTCAACGTTCTAAGGAAATGATTCCCAATCTACAATTCTATACACAACCAAACTAGCCACCTAGCGTGAGGAGAGAATAAAAGCATTTTCAAAATGTGAGGCCTTAAACGTTGACCTCTCTTGCACCCTTTTCCAGAAAGCTGCTAGAGCATGTTCCCCACTGAAATAAAGAAGTAAGCCAAACAAGAGGAAGATATGGAACCAGGAAATGAGGGGTAGACAGAGAAAGGGGCCAGCAATTTCCAGGATGAGGGTGAACAGGAAATACAGAGGTAACCGGGCAGCCGGCACAGAAAGCAGCCCGGTGAGAGCAGACCAGAGGCCCCCAAGAACAGCGTATCCAAGAACGATACCGGTCTAACCCGAGTATCTAATGTTTGTGACCGAGCCTGGAGGAGAGTTCCTTTTAGGATTGGAATGGGGAGACGATTGGTACAAAAAGCAAGGAAATAAAACTAGGAGACCGCTACGTACATCAGGAGAAAGATATAGTCCGTGTAACAAAATAGCGTCATAGGAAATGATGTGACCCAGCTGCGAGTAGTAAAGTTACTGTGTGATGTCCCCAAAGATAGGGACCAGCATGCTGGAAGCTTATCCGGGAACCTTCTTCAGGGCAAAAGTGAGGCTGTAATAGAGTCTAAAGACATCTCAGCTCCCCTACCCACCCACCCACACCTGGGAGAGTTCTGATGATAATGGCTCTTCAAGGACATTGGCCTGAAGCTGGGACAAGGGGGCTGGTGATTTATACTCAGTGTGTGAAAGTCACTGGATGTGGTCACCCTGGGAAGGGGCTGTGACACTGGCCTTTCTCTTCAGCAGAGGCAGTTCCTGAAGATGGCTGCCAGCCCGGCCGCAGAGGGTCTAGGGGACAGAGTCATCACACTATCCACCATCAGCCATACCAACACAAGAAAAACCTGGAAACGTCAGACAAAGCATAGTTTTCAGAATTAGGTAGATATTACAAGAAAAAACAGCTAAACAAGAGGTGGAGCAAAACACTGTCCCAGCTCAAGGCCCAAAAGGATGAAGACTGGGCTTATCCAAACTCAGGAGAGAAAGACTGGACAAAGCATTGACCTTCAGAAGGGGGACCCAGCTGCTCAAGGTGCTGGACAGGGGAAGGGCCAAAGTCATCAATACCCAGCTCCTCCTGCAGTCTCCTGGAACGGATTCCCATCAGCCAAAGCCCACAGGGAGAATCCATTACTGTTCTGCCTCCCCGCGAGGACAGCTGGAGAGGAAGGATGTCCAGCGGCATGAGGGGCAAATGGAAGAATCCAGAATTCTGGTAAGGGACCTCCGTTCCTAAGTAGCTTCCACTGTGTGAGTCGCTCCAGCAAGTCTTACTACAGAGTTTCTGCAGCTGAGCGGTTTTTATCCACACATGACCGTTTTCCCAGGGGTACCCTGGAGGGGAGATGGGAAGAAAACCCATGTCCAGGTTTTCAACTCCCAGGGACATTGTGAGAGCACATGAAGTTTAATCTGCTTGCTTATGACCAAGAAAAGAAAGTTGCTTTGCTCCAGGTAGGAAGTGAGTGAGTTCTGTGAGGACATCCTCAGTTCATCTGCTGACCTTGACAAGCAGCCTGCAGCTGCGGCGAAGGGGGGGGCGGGCGGGAAGGGGAGGGGCCTGCAGGCTGGGTGCTTGTCCACAAGGACATGGGGGGAGCGCCTCTGGCTGGGGAGGGGGTCCATTTAGACTGTGAATGCCGAGTCTGTGAGGACCATCCAAGGGTTTCATCTGGGTCACAAGACACTCTGGTAACCCCAAAAGTCTCCAAAGTCCCTTGGGGTGTTAATTAGCTTTTGTCTAGGCAAGGGGAGGGACCCCTTGCAGGCAGAGGTGAGAAACCACACAGAGGAAACCATACATCAGCCTCCCCACCCACCCTGATGTCTTCGTGCCCTAGCAACATGCCCTAGCTACAGAGGACTCTTATTTTGGTGCTGGCAGCTGGAAACCAGCTCTAGGTTGGTCACTGTCTCTCCCAAACCACCTCCTTGTTAGAAGGTTCAGCTCCTTTAAATCTGGGCTTCATCCTCCCCTCTCCCATTGCCTGGAAGGGCGGTGTGACTAATCCATCACTTGTTTGGGGTTGTTATTTCTCTGTTTGGCTTATGAAGAGATATTGTCTGTATGTGTTGGCTTGTGAAATCATCCTAATTCCCACAGCAAAATAAACTGGGCTAAATAACCCACTGGCAAAGACAAAATCAGCCTCCGAATGCGACTTGGCTGCCTCCCGCAAAACAAAAACAAAACGTGGCCGGGCTGATGGAGTGAGAATCGTGGTTTGTAGCCAGGGTCCTGGGCCACAGGAGGCCTGAGTTTAAATCAGAAAAGAGGCAGAGGGCTACGGAGGTTTGCCCCTTGAAGGGGTCCTTAGACAGGGAGTCACCGGACTGAGAATCCAAATGTCAAATTCTAATTGACCAGCTTCACTTTTTATCTCCTTTGTTTGGAGCGAGTGCTCCAATCTGTAACATTTTTTGAATCTTGATTCCCTTTTCCATCCTATTAAGCTATTCCTTCCAGGGTTTGATCTTCTGAACTTCTGATTGATCAGAAGTTGCATTTCCATTTTTAAAACATCACACAAAATCTCTTCCAAAGATTGTGTTTCCCCTGAAACTTCCACAAAAGCATTGTCAGCCAGTCTGAGGTAATGTGGAAGAGGTGCTCTCTTTCCAATGTTTCTCTTTCGACTTTATCTCTCCCTCTCTTTCTACGTGGGCCTCTTTTCTCTCCCCATCCTCCACCCTTTCATGCTGCCATCTCCCCTGGTTACAGCACTGTCCCCTGAAGCCACATCCAGCCAGAGTCAGACCGCTGTATTTCCGGCTCTACTTCTGACTAATACCGTTTCCCTGGGGAAGGCACTTCCTCCTTCATTTTGTTTTGGTTTCTTGAGCTTAAAGATGACCACACTAAGACGAGCTCTCTGAACTATGTCAATTATTGTCCTATCTATGGAGCCTCGGTGTCTAGGCCTTGACTCAGGTCAGGTCAACAGGTGTGTCCCTGTGAAGCCTCCTGAGCTGCCCCTGGCGCCTGTCACATCCAGTTCTAGCCTGGCCCCGAGCAGAACAGTCAGCAGACGAGGTGAGTGGTGTCTGAACAAAGCTCCATTCAGCTGTCCTGCCAGATGCCTGTTACTTTTTTCCACATCAAAATGTGCACAAAATTGAATTAAATTTATTTCAGTTAAATCCCTTACCCGATAGCACTTGACTCATGGGTTCATGTTCCCAGACTCTTTAAAAAAAAAAAAATCACAGCCAAAGAATTGAAGTTTCGAGTAAGAAACCAAAGAAGAATGCAAAACAGAAAGAAAGAAAAGAGAAAAATTGCACGAATTCTTTAAGGTTTATGTACACCAAGGGACATACTACATTTGAGTCCTGGAAATGTTGGTTCTGTCTGTCCTCAAGGAAAAGCATGTACAAGAAACCCTCCTTTTTCCTCTGACAAAAAGATTGCTCTCCGTGTTCTGATAGGCAAGAGGGCTGAAACAGGAATCAGAGAACTTAAATCTTGGCTTTTGTTTTCCACTTTCTCAATTAGCCAGACAACATGTTTCCCGACTTAGCTGCCATTTACTGACCCTTCAACATGTAGCCACTCAGCATTTAGGACCCACGAAAGCGGGAGGAGGCACCGCTGTAGGGAGGTGTCGACCTCTACCCCCCTACGCCTCCTCGACACTCAGCCAAGCTCTCCAATCGGCTCATCACCGATGCCGTGGCCCGTCTGCTGTCTGCCTCCCTCCGCGGGCTGCGCGCCTCCTGAGGGCAGGGCCTGTGGGCGCAGGGTTCGTCTGAGTAGCCAGCATCTGCTCCAGGTCCCATCACAGGGGCAGGCGCGCAGTAAATAGAGCCTGAATCGGTGAGTTAACAAAACCACATAAAATAAAAACTTAGCTTCAGAGGTCAAGGGTGTCCGAGACCAGACTGTTTCATGGCAGACCTGGGACCGGAACACAGGTCAGAAAGTCCAAGGGGAGTCCCCAGTCTCAAGTCATTGCCACTGAAGTTCACCCCCTGCTTTTCAGAGGTCAAGAAAGAGGGTACAAGAACACACGGAGGCAAAAAATAACATCCCTACATTGATGAAATGCGAAACAGATTTTTTATCCTGTCTATTCGTCCCGAGTCCAGGTCACAACCAAGTCATTTTTAGACTGTGAATGAGAAATTACTAATTTCTGCAGGAGAGAGAGCCGGGGACTCAACGCGCGGCCTGCGGGCCGCATGCAGCCCAGGACAGCTAGGAATGTGGCCCAACACACAATCATAAATTTACTTAAAATCTGTTTTTTGCTCACTAGTGTTTGTGCATTTAATATGTAGCCAGATAACTCTTCTTCTTCCAGTGTGACCCAGAGATGCCAAAAGGTTGGACACCCCTGCCATAGAACACGCTAGAATTATTCAGGTTTCCAAAGGATAGGATCGATAAAATGCCACAAGTTTTTGCTTATCATTTTCCTCTATTTTCTACTCTGTGGGGTCTTAGTTATAGGAGGTGCTAGGTTAGTCTGAATTGCTATACCAACCTTACACTTGAAAACTAGAATCTTTTAGACTGTACACATTACTTGATTCTAAGTTTATTATGTTTTTTTATTTTAAAGCATGCCACAGAAATAGGTTTACAATATTCTTTCTTCAAAATAAAAATCTTCATAGTGCGAAAAAATATTTAGAGTTTTAATTAGCGGTGTAAGTGAAGTCTGATGTTGTTTATTATAGAGTCCTTCAATAGAGCCCTTCAGAGTCACTTGGGAATAAAGGTCATGAAAACGTTCTTGCCACTGGGGGTCAGACACAAACACTCAGAGCGAAACACACCGTAGAGGGGTTTGGAGGGAAGAAAAATCCTGGCACTCTGTTCTGGGTTGAGATTCTGAAGGATCTTCACTCACTGTAGTCCTTGCCAAAGTAGAGGGTCATTTTCCCAGAACTGTGTGTCTCTTGGTCTTTCTGCTCCAGCTGCTGTGTGGGTCTGACAACACTCTGTTCCAAATCTCAGTGTCCACTCCCTGCAGGCTCTGTCCCCAGTGACCACACAGGATGGGGGCATGGGTGCCGAGGGTCGGGGACTGGCAGGAGCAGGTGGGGAGGTGACATCCGCCTTAGCTTTGGAAAGCCCAGGGTGACCTGCATTTTTTCAGGCTGACATAGTCATTGAGACAGGCTGGTTGACCCCAGGCCCTCCCAGCCTCGGCTCTTCCTCTGTGCAGGGGAAGACAGGCTGCTTCCCGGTAACCCTTCTCTCTTCTGCCCACACAGGTGGCTCTACCCTACACCCTAAATCACTGTACTCCTGGGTAAACCTCCTTCCAAAACCCTTCAAAGTCAGTGGCGCATGGTAAATCACACACTGGCCTCTTCCATTGCCCGGGCATGATTGTGCGGATCTTGGACTATTTTCTAAAAGCAGCAGATCTGTGATGACAAAGACTTGGCCCAGTTTTCTATATGGTTTGCCAGATTTTGAATTTTAACAGGCGGATGTCCATTGCTCCAAGTTGTGGTGTCACGACATGCTGTCCCATGGTCACCAACTAATCATTTCATTTCATTCGTTATGATATTGGCGACCCACCATGGCCTCCCCCTGACTCCTAAGCAGGGTCGGACTTCTTAGAGGGTCTTTGAAAGCTGAATGCTGAGAAATGAAATGTTCGCCAACCCTTGTTTTCTCTGCTTTCAGGGCCACTGTCCTCAGCCTGGCCACGTGCCCTCACGGGCTTTTCTCGTGGTTTCCATAGCTCTTCCTCTGGACCCATCCACGCATCATAGACGGGGCCCTTGTTCTGTTCCTACTCAGACCTCTCTCTCCTTCCCTGTCCCTTCACCGCTGATGGGACCTTGTTCACATTAGTCTGTGTCTCCCCTCAGCATCTTCATTTATAAAACGGGAACGATCACAGATTGCTACAAGGATCACGTACACATAAGCAAAATGCGTAGCTCGTGTTAAGTACAAATGTGTTCCTTCCATTCCCTCCACCCCTATCATTTAATTCTTCATGTGGCTAAATCCTGATGCCCCAACCAGATCCCCCAAGGGAGGAGCAGTGCACACATTTCTTTTGCAACCTACAAAAGGCCTGCACTGTACTGAGGCATAGAGGGCGTAAGGGGAAGACAGGGTGCCTTGCAACAGAAATGGACCTGCTGGCTGTGGACAGATGAATGGATCGTGGTCAAAGCCCGTGGGCCCTGGGCCGTGAGCGCCCACTAGAAGCAGATCACCAGTGTGGGGGCGAGACGGCTTGGCCGAGGCTCTGCAGCCACACTGTGTGCCTGGCCCCCAGCAAGCTGCGGGCCCCCGGGCCACGGGTCTGCTGCATGTCCTCCGCTGTGAGCTCAGGGTGACAGTGTTAATGACAGTAGGGACAGTAATAATGGTGATGAGAGGTGTGTTGTATTAAATCAGTGTACACACCCCCTGAGTGTAGAGATGCTGTGTCCGTGCTTGTGCTGCGATCAGCATCGCACCACTGATGTCGTTACGGATAAAAGGGGGCCACTGTGCTTGTCGCAAGGGAAAATGTAACAGCAGAGAGAGGGTGGAGTTTGAATTCAGAGAGACCTGCCTCTGAAGGGCCTTGACCCCCCACAGCGGAAGGTGTCCTGGTCTGTTTTCTAATGCAGACCGGGAAGCTCGTCTTCATGCCCTGTTATGGGGGTCACGTTCACTAAAACGCTACCTGTAGAGCACGTACCAGTGACCACTACAAAGAAGTCCCTGAGGATGGAGAGTGCCTCGATGACCTTTATTACGGGCTGTTTCACTTCGCCTCCCACAGAAGGGGCCATTGTTTTCCTTGCCACCAAGGAAGAGGGAAGAAATACGGCCAATTACAGAATGCTGGGCCATCACCATGAGATATATTCAAGTTTCAGATAAAGATGTGGAGAGTGTTTTTCCTAAAACAGATGAGAAACACTCGTTTTGCTAAGTGAGGGATCAGGAAATAGCCCACCTCCCGCGGAGGCACAAGGTTAAGGACATGGGGAGTGTGTGGAGGGTCACAGGGCGGGCTCTGGGCTTGCCAGGGGTTTCAGCCATGAATTTCGAGGTTCCAAGCTGGGGCTGGAGGGGGACGGGGGGCGGGGGGCGTGGAGCGTGCCCCTGTAACCCCAGCCTGCACTGCAGAAGCCACTGCCAACAGGCAACTCTACCGAGTGTCTGCTTTCTTCCCCAAATATCTGGTCATAACAGTTTCAGCAAAAGGCTACTACCTTAAACTATTCAATCAAGTGTCCGTGAAATGGTTTTATTATTGCCTCATCTCAGGCTTCTCCCTTTTACGTCCCAAAATAGCCCAAATACAAATTGCATCATTTTCTTAGTCTTCAAGGGTTTGGTTTTTTTCTTTCTTTTTATCCACAGCTGCCAGGATTTTTATCCCATTTCCTCTGAGTGACCATGAGAAACATGTCTCCTTTGTCTGCTTTCTGGTTCTGGGGCCCGAGAGAATAAATCGAGTTTCTGGGACACGGCCAGATGCGGGACAGGCCTGCAGGGGAAACAGTGACTCCTCGTGTCTGTTTGCAAAGATGAAACCCCGAGACCATGGCCTGCCAGGTCGTACATAAAACCGTCCCGGGCCCTCCCCACAGCCCCTCTCCTGATTAGCTCCCTTTTGAAGGCTGATGGAGATGAGTTAGGGTGTCTCTTCTAACTCAGACCCAGTGGATGTGGGGGCGTGACAATTTACACACACAACCAAAAACTTTGCAACGCCGGCTTCTAAATCATCGCTATCACCGAGTTTAGTCTAGCGCCACATCAGACACATATTTCTCTCTGTCATAAGGGATTTGGGGCCAGCTTTGTTCACAGCCTCAGAGTACAGCCGTTTCCTCTTCATTCCTGCACATCCATCACTCAGCATTAATCCAAATAGCTGTTTAAAGTTGTATCTAGTTTTATTGCCAAGCAGGGCCGCAAAGTTCTTCCCGGCCCCGGCTCTACACATATGGCGTTCGTCTTCTTGCCGCCATGTGTGTGTGGGGGGGGAGCAGGGATCTCAGAGCAGGAGCGTGGGTGGCAGAGGAAACTGCTGCTTTCTGGTCGTGCTCACACTCCTGCGTTGTCCCCAGCCAGCGGGGACACGGCCTGTGTCCAGGGGACTGCAGCCAACCGAAGGAGAGCTGGAAGACATTTCCCCACTCACACAACAGACACGTCTGCCAGCCGTTTTGAAATAAGGGGAGAAACACCCTGGGTCCCCCCAAAAGGGTGGTTTCTCCCAAGCAGGAAATCGAGAGGGTAGTTTGCTAAATGGAGCCATGCCCTCCCCTGAAACGGAAACACAGAGAGCATTCCAACAAAGCTGGTTTGACTAGAGAAGTTAAGGTAGAATATAGTCCGTTGACCGAAACTCCCCTGCAGCGTGGTCCTGCCTCGTGCTGGTTGGGGGCATCCTGAGAGCAGAGACGGTTAGATTCGATCCGAATCTCCTGCTGCCTTAGAATAATGCCTAAAAGTTTGTGCGCTCTCCACAAGGGTTTGCTTCGTCAAATAGGATCAACGACCAAGCTCCTAACCATGGCTACCGACCTCACGGTAAATGAACATATATGTTTACTTAACTCACATAGAAGTTGAGTAAGTTTTGTTGTAGATCAAAGAAAAATTACAGACAACAAATAGGGAGATTTCAGGGATAGTGATCCCACCAGCCAAAGACAGCCACTCTATTTCAACAAATGCCTGCTTTGAGAGCCTCGTCCGCATTCAGTGTTCAGAATTCCCAACTCAGTGGAACGGTACACAAGCCATCCCATAATACACTCAGTCATCCCAACAGAAGTATGACGGAGTCACCTTGTAGAACATTTTTACCAGCAAAGGACAAATTATTGTGTAAGTCACAGCTGGAAAGAGCAGTTCAGGTGGTTCCCCAAGAAGAGGGAGACCCGGAGACAGAGTCAGACTCCCCAAAGTTTCACTGGGGTGTCACACCTCAGAGAGACATAGAGAAAAAGAAGGGGCTGGATGGGGGACTGTCAACCACAAGGCAGATCTGACAATGTCTCCACCAAGCCCATGGGAGTGCCAGAGCCAAGAGGGCCCCTCCGAGGAGCCCCACCTTGAGTGGCAATGACTTTCACCTTAATCACCACTGGCTCAGTCATTGGCTGGGGGCCTCCCCACGCGCAGCATGAACTTGGGCCACAGCCTGGGTGGGGTCCAGGCAAAGCTGACAGCCGGGGCTGACGGCTCTCCAAGCTGCTCGCAGCTAACCAGTCAGTCGGCCTTTCTGGAAAACGCATCTGGGCAGTGACTCCTGTTGTCACCGTGACTTATGGTTTTGGTTCTGGGAAGTTTAGGGGGATTTTTTCTGAAAGAAAACTACTTTGTGTAGTGAGATCTTTGATCTGTGACCAATTTATTTTTCGGTGAGGTGTGAGTGAGGCCTCTAAATTATTCCATCATTCCCCAAGTGGTCAGTCAGTCCATCACGCCCCAGAATTCCCATGTGACCACTTATTGTGACATTGGATGTATTGTTGGATAACAGTTTTTAAATGCTGGAAGGACATTTCCTCACTTTGGGGGCCACTCACAATGCAAGGACAGTAGACACGGTACACTTTTAAGATTGTTCTGCCTCATTAACTCTATATCCCCTCTACTTTCTTAAGTCAAGACCATCAACCCAACAATAAATTAAGCCCCGGAGTGCAGCCTCATCCGATTTCCATGGTGTGAGCATCCCCCCTGTGGCTGACTTCAGGCTGCCCGCATGGTGCCGCTCGGCACGGAGCTGAGAGGAGATAAGCAGGACCCACTGTTGGGCAGCGTTTCCTCCCCAGAGATAAAACAGATATAAATAACCTCAGGAGCACAGATAACTGAAGAATGTACCATGAGAGCCCAGTAAATTACAGTAAAATAATTGGTAAGTGGTAAACTTTGGACACGTTATTACTTTTGTTTGTAATATAATTTATTGAATTGTAAGTTTCTGTAATTTAATTTTTAATAATGTCTGTGTTTGAAAGCCTTTTGAAAATGTCACAGGAGGCTCTCATGAGCCGGCAGAAGCCAGCTCCACAAAGCGGCACAGACCAGAGCTGTCCCTTCTGGTGCCTGTCCTGGGGACCTCGAGGGAGGGTGCAGGGGACTCAGGTGCAAGAATGCTCACTGCAGGGCCATTCCTAACAGGGGAAGGTGCAGTGAGCAGCTGCCCATCAGCCCACACATTGACAAATAAACAGGGATCCATTCATATAATGAGATATTAAGTAGTGGTTAAAAATAGAATGGATTCAATTCTCATGTCAATAGAGATTGATTCACAAAGAGCTGCAAAGACATCTGTGCAGTTTGGATGTAATTGTATAGAAATGTAAATACAAATGCACTTTATTTTTTTAATTTTTAAAAAGATTCTATTTATTTACTTTTAGAGAGAGGGGAAGGGAAGGAGAAAGGGAGGGAGAGAAACATCAATGTGTGGTTGCCTCTCACACGCCACTGGAGACCTGGCCTGCAACCCAAGTGTGTGCCCTGATTGGGAATTGAACCGGCGACCCTTTGGTTCACAGGCAGGCACTCAATCCTGCCTGAGCCACACCAGCCAGGGCTACAGATGCACTTTAAATCTATTTTATAAAAATAGTCATATACAAGTAAAGTGCGAACATACATATGGAAATGAAACACAAAGTTCGGGGTGGTAGTTATTTCAGGCAGGATCCGGGGCCGGGGTGAGACTTCAGCTGTACCTCTAACCCGTCTCCTTTAAGGAGATGTCAGTCAGAGCAACAGCCCCGGAAGCGAGATGACCCAGCCTCACGTGCCCCGGACGCCTGCCACCTGTTCTTGCTGGAAGACGAGGACTTCGATCTGCTCACACGGGCAGATCCAACTCCCAACGTTTGGAAAACTGGGGACGAGTTCCTGGGTTAAGTGGAGCCACTGGGGCGTGATCAGCAAAATCTGCAGTGCGGGCGTTTTCATCAGATAAACTCCAAGAGACAAAATCGAGGGGGACGAGGAATCTCAGGTCCAAAGCAAGTGAAGAGCACTGTCAACTGGTTGCAGATACAGATGTGACTTTGGTTCCGTTGCAAAGCAGCTAACTTCAGGGCAAAATAAAAATCAGGACATTTTGATTGCTGAGTGGATGGTCAAGGATATTAAGGAATTACTACTGATTACTCCAGTGAGATCATATCATGGATTTAGTAATAATTTTTACCTTTTAGAGACGGGTGCTGAGGAAATGCACAGAGGAGGTGGTGGGATGCCTGGGACCTCCTGCCCAGGAGTGGGGTGGGGGCGCTGGAGTTAGGTGGCAGAGGCAGAGATGAAAGAAGACCCCTCTTTCTTCTATTATGTGTTTGAAACTTTATATAAATATGTTTCTTAGGAGGACAAGGAAGAAGGAAAATAGGGACATAAAGAAGAAAATATCTATTAACTAGGTGGTTTAACATCTATTATATCTTAACTGGGTGTCATTTTATTTTCTTAAGCTTGAAATATCACATAAATATGAAGAGATTTAATGTGCTGCAAACATAAAATATACTCTGACTACATTTTAAACATCACAGTCCCACTTCAGTGCAAGGAAAGAGATCCGTTATCAGCAGGGAGACTGGGGCTCAGGCTGCTAGGACGTGCCAGACACCTGTCCCTCCCTGGGCCCCTAGCAGGTGGGAGGCTGCACCCCCAGCCCCCCTTCCTATGCGCTCACAGTGAGCCCGCTGCTGAGTGTGCTTCCCACCAATTCCCACCCTGCTCCCTGGTGAACGTGGAACCGGAGGTCCGGTACCACGCATCCCCGGCCCACACAGGGAGGAGGGGACTTCCATGTTTGTGTTTACCATGTCTCAGGCTTCTAAAGTGTCGCTGAGTAGTTTCAACATCTGAGAGAGGATGAAACATCCCCCGTGCAGATGGTGTGTGCACACCTATCCACACACACACACACACACACTCAAGACTTTTCCTTTCCTCTTCCTTTTCTTTTCCCTCCCTTCTGTCCATCCCTTTTCTAGAGTCTCAGAAGCAGCCAAACTTCACTCATTAAAGCACCTGTAATATAAACAAAAAAAAAAAAGTTGCCCAGGAATCTGATATCGCTGCTCTGCTGTCCTTGGACCCATTTAGTTAAACAACGTGGGACGGCGTTGGGGAAGTATAGCAGCATCTTTTGTTTGATTGGCAGGTCTGCCTCCCCCACCCACCCTGCCCTTGGTAACACACACCAATTTGCATTAAACACCCCCGATTCCTGCTCTCTGAGATTCAGAGTCACAGGAGCTGTGGGAAGTGCTGGGTGCCTCCCGAGGCCTGTGGCTGCGCAGGGTGCTTTCTCGACGAAGGTAACACTGGGCCACTAAAATGATAGATACGCAGAAGTTTCTATTTAGAGAGCTGTTCCAGCAAATAAAGAAGGAATGTTACCATTAGATTATCACTCTTTTGCCACTTCTAAGAAATTAACGGAGCTGGATCTTAAGCATTAACGGCGGCTAGCATCACACACAAAAGTTACAACCAGACATCCCGTGCCTCTGGACGGAACATAACCCTCCCTAGGAGGTGTCTAGGCGAGAAAACAAAAATCTAAATCTGACCAAGTCTCTGAATCCAATTTCCAGGTTATAAGAAGTAAAAACAACCCATTTCTCCAGCAAATAAAATTCAAACAGGGAAAAAATATATTGAGGAAGAACCTGCAGATCAAAAACGAGGAAAGTGCATGTCCTGTATGAGACAATTAGAAATTCTGTCACTCTGCATTTGCTGGTTTAAAAAAAAACCCTCTTCCTTTAGGTGCGTTCATAGTACTGTGGTTGTAGTTGAAAGCAATCGTATCCTTTAGACATAGGTTTTGAATATTAAAATATTTATGGTATTTGTGATTTGTTACAAAATAACGTGAGCAGAGGGGAGGAGCCGTAGGTGACATGGTAGTCGCTCGGGGTAGCTGGCCATTGGAGCTGGGTGCCGGCTGGGTGCATGGGTGCCCACCATACTTCTCTGTGCTTTTGTATTTGCCTCATATGTTCTGCAAGGAAGATTTTAAGGTAATAAAAAATAAAAATAGAGCTCTAAGACACGTAGAGTATCATGCAAGACCATAGCAATCCTAAAAGAAGTTCAGCGAGGACTCAAGTCCTTCACAAATAGAGATAAAATTTGTTCAACTGCATAGTTCCCATAATTCATTACAAACTTGAAAGATATACCATTTTAGGAAGAGAAATTTCAAATTGTTTCTCTGCACAAATGTCTATGAGTAGCTAATTGTTACTGCTGCATGAGGAACATCTTGGCTTTATCTGCCCCTCTATTTTGACTAGTTAATATATTTCTCTTATGCCCTTGCCCATATGAAGTCAGAGTCAAAAAAATTTTGTTTTTTCTTTTAAAGCCGTTCTTGCTTACCGTAAGGAAAAAAAAATGCAGCCACGAGACTTCCTATTTATAAAGAGGAGAAAGAGGCGTATTGTTTTCATGTGCTCTCTGAATAGGAAGGTCTTAGGAGGTTTCATTTCCCTGGAAATGGCAGAACCCCCAAGGAGGGCAGGCTCCATTCATTATTCTGCTTAAATGGAACTGTTGCTATATATATTTTGTGCTTAAGATGAAAGAGGAAAAAAAATGAAGCTTCTTTATACCCTTCCAGGCTAGTTAAACGCTTGTAACGTGGTCCCATTCCCACAAAAATACCATCGTTTTTTGAGGGGAAATAGAAGATGAAGACTAGACAAGGAAGGAGGAGACAGAAGAAGATGAGGGATAGCAGCTAAGGGCAGGAAGGGAGGGTAGGAATATTTTTCTCAGGAAGTTTGCATATGGCGTTAAAAGTAAGTACATGTTGTAGTTGTGACGTTCCGCCTGATGGAAAACACAACGCCCTGACCAACGGGGAAGACGCCACACAGCCCTGTCCCAAAGCAGCGGATGTCATCAGTCTGGCAGGTGACTGTCCTCACCTATTCAAAGCATGTCTGCAAGTTTTTGTTTGTTTGCCATTCCTAATGTTAGATGCTGCAGCGCATAGCGTGCTAGCACTCGCTGTACTCACCTCACAGCACACCCCAAGCCTCTCGGGTCCGTAATGGAAATCTAAGTCGTTCTTTGAAACAGTCACATAATGTCCTACATTTAACTGTGGTCCTGTTGAACAGACAATGGGATTATATGCCCTTTTTGGCCAGCACAATCAGGGCTACAATCAAGATCCTCTAAGGTGGCCTTCAAAAATAATGTTTATATTTCTACAGAAAACTCTTCAAAAGTGGTCTTGGGCCCTGACCGGTGTGGCTCTCGGTTGGTTGGGTGTCATCCTGCAAAGTGAAAGGTCGCTAGTTCAATCCCTGAGCAGGGCACATGCCTCAGTTGCAGGTTCAGTCCCCGATCAGGGTGGGTATGAAAGGCAACTGGTTGATGTTTTTCTACCTCTCTTCCTCTTTCCCTTCCCTTCTCTCTAAAAATAAATACACGCAATCTTTTTTTAAAAAGTGGACTTGGTAAGTCAAAGGGAACATGTATTTTAATTTATAGTAGACATTGCCAGATTTGCTTTCAAAATATTTACAACTTGTACGTGTCCTAACAATATATTACTGCGTTCACTTTCCCATCTGTGTCTTACCAACGATGAAGGTGATGCCCCTTCGAAATGTTTGCCACCCGATAGGAGAGCCTAAATTATCAAAAGAACCATTCCTTGGTGTCTTCCCTGAAAAGAGCTTATGGTCTGTCTGTCTGTCTAGGTCTCTGGCGTCTGGAGTTGGGTGGCCCCCTGAGCCTGATATGTGGACTGGACCTAAGTGGTGGTGTTCTTTGTCCTGGTCCTGGCTCACGGTTCATTGAATCACCAGGGACAGCATGCCACACAGGGTAGCACCGCCATTGTGGGATATGGAAGATAACCTTGCTACTCACCGGAAACTCTCAGGGCTTGAAGTGGCTTACATCTTATCTGTAAAACTGCTACCGAGGGATTGTTCTACCTCTACTTAAATTCTTCTAATGGCGGGGAACCTGCCAGACCAGGCAGCCTATTCCATAATAATCAAGCTAACTTTTATTCAACATTTAATCTGTGCCAGACGCAATTAAAAGTGCCTGCTGGGAAGCATCTCATTTAATCCTCACAAGAACCCGATGGGAGAGGCGTGACTGCGCTACCTGTTTCACGGAATGAACCAAGGCACAATCACAGTCCACAGGTGGTTGCGTTGACTTCAAGTCCAAGAGAAGCCATCCTCAAGCCCTGCACCCTACTGCCCCCCAGAGGCAGATTCGTGCAACACAGACCTCAGCCTCTCTTCCTGCCCGCCTCCATTCACTGCTTATTCCTGTGAATTCCCCTGAAATCTCTTACATAGGAAAATGCTACAAATAGTTGAAAGTTGCTGTGAAGTTCTCTGTTAGTCTTTAGTTCTGGAAACCAGACGGTGTTTAGTGGAAGCCTAAGAAAGATGAGAGAACTTGGTTGGAGAACCCACACAATGGCGAGAGGAAATGGTGGCGTCTGGTACCTCTAATTTACTACGGACCCCAAGTCAAGCCACCTGTGAGTCTTTATAGGAAAGGGGACTGAACGTTTTTAGAGGGGAGACCGAGTGTCCAGCATGAAGACACGGACATTAATGGGAAAGGCTAACATAACCACTGGAAAGAGCCCCCTAGGATACCTTGCACACCCATGGGTTAAGTCTTTTAGGAGCACAATCACAAATGAGAGAATGGCCAAGGGACAAGGTCAGTAATGTTCCAGTCAGAGGACCCCAAAGATAATGGACGGTACGATGATAAAATGAGCATTCATTGTAACCACCAAAAACACCCTCATTTATCACAAGAGAATGGATTCAGGGGAGATTCCAGTAGAAATCAGTTGGTACAACACACCCCTCATGAATGTCTGGAGTGTCCACCTAAGGCTGAGCAGCGATGCTCCCTTGTAAGGTCTTTCACTCCCAAACCATGTTTATTTTACTGATAAAACACGTGATTTAGGGTGTGTTTTCCATCCCTTGTGTGGATTGTTTTTTCTTACTTTTCCTCTCTCCTCTGCACTTTCAGAACGGGGACTAAAATCACTTCTTCTCTTGCAATCCAGGCCATGTTAACATGATAACTCACCCACCGGCAGGCACTTTGGTTGTTTCTGTATCTTGGTTATTGTGAATCATGCTGCAGTGAACGTGGGGTTCCAGACATCTCTTCAAGACCCTGATTTCATTTCCTCGGGCTAGGTGCCCCACAGTGGGATCGCGGGATCCTATGGTGGTTCTGTTCGCAGTTCATTGAGGAAATTTCACGCTGTTTTTCACGGTGGCTGCACCAATTCACGCTGCCATTACCAGCGAGTGAGGTTTCCTGTACTCCACACCTTCCCCAACACTTGCCCTTGACTTTTTCATAAGCAGCTCCAACAGGTGTGAGGTGATAGCTCATTGTGGTTTGGGTTCGCCTTTCCCTAACAATTAGTGATGCTGAGTGTCTTTTCCTGTGCCTGCTGGCCACTTTCTGTCTTGATTGTAAAAGTGCTTATTCCAGTCCATTCCTTAACCAGGTTTTTGTGGGAAGAAGGGGTTTCTCTTGAGTTGTATCAGTTCCTTATATATTTTGTATACTTTATATATTTATATTTAAAATTTATATTTATATATTTTAAAAATATTTTATATGTTTTAACCCATTATCCAATATATCATTTGAAAATATCTTCTCCTATTCGGTAGGTTGCCTTTTCGTTTTTGTTGATTATTTCCTTTGCTGTAGAGAAGGTTTTGGGCTCGATATAGATTTTTCTTTTAATTAATGGAAAAAATCTGTTTGATTATGCACACATCTGGCAAGTTTTTGTCATTTACCAGTGGGAACTGGTAGCCATTCAGCCAAGCAAAGCCTCACCCCGTGAAGGTCTGACGGTAAAATAAGCAGCTGAACCACTGAGCCACTGAAGACTAAAAACCAGGACTAAAACCACAGAAGTGGTTTCCAGGTTCTCTGACAACCCCAGCCACGCCCGAGGAGCCCACCACCGTGCTAGATGTTCCCCAGACAACATCTCACTTGATGTTCACACTAACTGAGCTCCGCGGCGGCACGCACATCCCGCAGCACATCCCGCAGAGGAGGAGGGCCCGGCTTGGAGAAGCAGCAGCACCGAATGCGGAGGTGGAGGGGTTAAGACTCAGCTCCAGGTCTGCGAGCCTTCAAAGACGGCGCCCTTTCCACCCGCGCCACAGCCGCTGGGATTTATCCACTCACGGGATTATGGGGCAGGCTCTGCTCTCCACAGGGAACTAAAATAGCAGGCAGAATACGCATGCTCCGGCCACCGTGGGGCTTAGACCGGTGGACGAATTACCCAACTGTGTTCCACGTGAGTCACATCGTGGACAGAGCCGGGCTCCTGTGCAGTGCTCGACCAGCCAGGACGCTTTGATTTCGCTGTTATTATTGCCCCACCATGTAGCGCAGACTGGCTTGGCTCACAACGCTATCCGAAACGGGCCATCAGCAACTGTCATCAGATGGAGAGAGCACCCGTATCGATGACATCCTGATAGAATTCTATCCCCGGCGTGACCACGCGCACAGTGACATTGCAGTTGAGCTGCGCCTTGCACAGGACTCTGCGCCTGCAGCAAACCCAACAGGCGGGGCGCGCTCTCTGGACCACTGAGGCGTATCGCGCGTGCCCGCTGCTGGGAAGATGTTAACGTGTATCATGCTCAGTAGACGAGGCCAACGCGTCAGTGTCACGCATATTTGACCTGAAACTCGGTGTGCCTTTCATTGCCGTCATGGAACAGCGGTCATCCTGCCTGCCTCGGGCAGCAGCAGAGCGGGCGCAGAGAACAGCGCTCGGATTTGCGTGCTGTGTTCATGGCCTTAGCCCAGATCTCTCTACAGCGGTGCCTGCGTGTGGGGACCCCACAGCAATGTGGCCACCCGCCTCCCTTTCAAAGCACAGTACCAGTCCGCCTATGGCAATAAGGTAGAAGCAGAATTCCTTTCCTGCTGTTTTTTGTTTGTTTGTTTGTCTTTAGCAATGGTCTTTCTGGGAATTACCTCGAATATACACAGGAGCAGGTTTCATTTTGAATACTTGCATAACAAAAGGGCTGGAAGTGATTAGGGTGGGTGTTTCTTGTGGCAGTGACGGTGTGCATGTGGCCTATGACTGGAATGATCGTTCAGGGTTAAGAAGGCTGCACTTCACTGTCGACATAAACACACGTTTGAGATGCAGGCCATACGCTGCACCTGCCGTTAATTCAATGGCTGTTCGGGGGACTTACTAAATAGACTGCCAAGTAACATCGGTCCCCTTGTTATCTTAGTGTCTCGTGTCTCAGGACAATAGCCAGAGAAGCACCGCTGTGCTGGTGACACCCACTATTTATGATTCTTACCCATAGAATATCGGGGGCCAGGGGGGGTGCATTTGTATCATTTCTTTACTATGAGGCTCAGCTGTGGGCTTTTGCTGCCGTTGCTCCTTCCTCCCTCCATCTCAACAAACATTTCTTTTTCAGCATTTCCATGGACTTGTGCCACTAGAGAGACGAAGATAATTCAGACAGTCTCTCAGCTTAAACACCTTACCACCTGCCAGTTAAAAACCGTCATAAACGTAAAACTGTACACTGAGAAAGTTCAAGCGCAGAGACAGGCTTTGGATAGTGTGGGGGCGTCGAGGTCCTGTGTCCAGGGCAGTCTGCAGGGGCCACTGGGGAAACAGGGAGCAAAGTGGGCAATCAGGGAGAGCTTCCCAGAGGAGGTGGCAGATGGGCTGAGGCTCTAAGGGAAGTATAACTTCCACCACTCCAAGGTGATGAGGGATATTTTTGTCAATAAATAAAGTCTGCATTGTTTATTATTTACGAATCATTTCTATATCAGTGAACCATTTGTTCTAGCTGTAGTCCTGGGAGAAGAAGTGGTAATGAACTGAGCTAGAACAACGACAGGAGGGTGGGTTTGAGATCAAGATAAGTAAAACTGGAGGGACTCGGTAACTGGATGGGGAGGCGTGGAAGGAGTTAAGGATCGCCCTAAGAGTTGCTCTGAATTAGGTGTGCCTTTCAAATAGAAAATAAGCAGGGGAGTACAATTTCAAAGGGAATGAGATGAGGTCCATTGTGGACACAGTGAGTTGGGGGTATTTTTCAGTGTCTGTGTCCAGCAGGCGAATGCATAGGCAGGTGTGTGGCTCCCAGGGCTGCTGCCCCTGAGGCAGCAATGTAGGCATCATTAGCAGCAGGTGATGGAGTAAAGCCATTCCCACAGGTAAAACCAACTGGGCCCTGTGGTCCGGTGAGACAGGTGGAAGAAGGGGAGATGATAGATCACCTTAAAAGCAGCACGGAGTTTCAGGCAGGTGGGCACAGTACCAGTGACTGGGTTTAACCACAAAGCCGTCCCGGCCACTGAAGTGGGTAGTGGGTGCAGAAGGGAGACTGCCGTCCTTTGAAGAGTGACTGAGAGGTTAGACCTCCTCCTGCATGTAGTCCATCCACACTCAGCTCATCCAAGAGAACAAGAAGGAAATGGAAGGATGAGACTGGGCTGTAGCCAGGGTGAGTTTGACTCCACCACGGAGGCAACGGAGATTCGCTGGGCCTGCGCACGGAAGCAGTTCTAACTCCCACAGGGAATCTCTTAGGACCAGCTCCGCAAACCCAAGTGCGCCACTGGATGTCCGATTCAGCAAAACGAATATTCCCTGCCGGCAACCTCAGGGGCATGTTACCGTCTGCTCTCAGTCCTAAGAAGAGATAGTGAAAATGCACTCTTCGTGGAGCGTGACACTCCCAACACAGCATCCGGCTATTCGAGAGACATCAATCAGTGTCCGCAGTGAGCAAAGCAGGCAGGACCGGACGAGGACCTTGACATTCCAGTGCTGATATGCCCACATTCATAATTCATTACAGACAGCACTTCAAGCCAATTAGAGGCAGCATTTCGGGGGCTTGGATCAGACCACTTGCTAATGTAGGCATCTGTCCTGGTTATCAGTGGAACGGCCCAACGTTATTTCATAAATAAAATTTAATGGGATTTCAGAGTTGGTATATTTATCACCTAGTTTTTTAAAGTATTCACTTGCAATAATTAATACATATTACACATAGTAAATATGTTCAAATCTGCATGAGTATGTGCACAATATTGAATTTAAATATTCACTTGGGGTGTAGCTGATATGTATTTGAGAATGAGGACTCACTGACTTGTTTCTCCATTCAGAACTCCACTATTTATTACTAAGAGCCATGGTTCTGTGCATTAAAGTACAAGATGGGCTGTGGAGATACAAAGATGAGAATAACATGTTCCCTACCACCTGGTTTATGATCTGTTGGGCAAATACCGCAAAAAAAAATTATTACATACGTTTAAAAGCCAAAATTGAGCAAATAATTCTGGGAGATTAAAGGGCAGACATCTAGTAGGAAACCGGAAGGGCGATGAAAATGTTTGAAATGCTAAACAGTTAAATACGAAATACTAAAAGGACTGAGCGGGCAGGAGACATTTATTGTACCTTTGCAAGTCACACTGTAGTGGACACTTGTTAACTTTGCCCCCAGCCTCCCAAGCCCTGGGTTCGCACGCAGCTCCCAGCACAAGCCCTGATTGACTTACAGATAACCTGCACGTGCAAAGATTAGTCCAGGAATGGAAACAATGGGGAGAGGTGGCTGTTAGGACTTCTTGGGGCCAAAAAAAAAAAAAAAGCTTCTTGTGCAGGAGTTTGCTGAGAGCCTCTCTCTTTAGCTGGACGAGGGTGAGACAGAAAGAGCCCTGGGCGCTGCTTGCTGCCATCTTGCACCAATGAGCAAAGAGCCTGCCTGGAAAGGGAGTGGGCACGGGGGAGGCAGAGCTGAAAATCGGAGACTGGGCCCTGGTCCTCTCGGGAGCCCCCAGCCAAGCCACACCTCATCCTTAGGTGAGCAAATTCCTCTCATGGTAACCGGATCAAGCTGTGTGATTGGCACCTTGCAGCCTACAGAGGCCTGCCTGACGTGGCCATTTAGAAACTAACACATATGAACCTGGGGAAATGCCTGTCTGTGAGCTTGTCCTCCCCGCCCCCCCCACCTTCCGAAACAACAAGCATGTGCAGTATCAACATAAATATCTCAAAGGACGGGGAGGGTTACATAATGTTCCACGCAGCACTGTGGCCCAAAACCATTTCCTAGAGTTCATGTAGATGTCAGTGTGTTCTCAACAAAGTGAGGACTTCCTTTGCCATCTACGGTGGAATGCTGTTCCCCGACCGCCATACAGTCTTGTGTGCTGGGAACAGAGACAGTCGGAGAGGACACAAGCACAGGCTGCGTGGAACAAGGGGAGGGTCCGGCCTGTGGGAACTTTCTGAAACAAGACACACAATGAATGAAAGTTACTTGTGAGTGATGCCTTCTTTAAAGTATGACGATAAAATTAAAGGGGATAATCTAGTCAGTGTCTAAATGATACTGTAATTATCAAATGTTTGGAAATTATCTGTACTGACATACTCTATCAACTCTTAACTACACAGCTTTGATGGTGTTTTAAAGGCAGGTATCTATATAAGAACACACAGACAGGTGCCATGTGCGTCCAAAGCAGTTTTCTCAGCCCAAATGCCCAAAGGCCTCAGCTAGACAGGATGATTTTGAAGCCTGGGGATGGAGGAGACAGGGAAAGGTTCTGGGTTAATTCAGTGGTCTGCCTTACCAAGTGAACTGCAAAGTATTTTTACATCTCTTTTTTTTTAATTACAGTGTTTAAATTTGAAGACAATTACAGATTCACAGGAAGTTGCAAAGATGGTACAGAGAGACACCTTCATCACGCAGTTGTACTGTAGGTACTACATACATATAGCACAACATCCACACCAGGAGCTCCCTCTGGAACAAGTGTGTGTGTTCCACACCTGATCATACATGATCGGAATACAGCGCTGCTCTGTTACCACAAAGGTCTCACTGGCTCGACCCCTTTACACTCACACCCACCCCTCACCCAACAATATAAGTTTCTCCTAAAAATACCCCTCCTAGGTAAGATGACTTGATTTTTTATGTGAGCCTGGTGTAGTCCGTTTCACTTCAGTAACACGCCACGCCTGCCCTTTCCATCAACTTCATGATCTACTACCAAGTTCTCATCCTCAATTTTAAAAACAGTGCACTCAGTCTGAACGTCCAGACTTATTTCCTTTATTTGAGAGTTTCGTTTGGCAACACCACCCCCACCCCCATCATTTAGGGTGAATTCTCTTTTCTAATCGCAGCTTCTTGCTTTGGCTGATCTCCAGTTTGGCCCCACCTGCTTCCCCTAAGGGCCTCTCCTTAACCTTCCAGGTCCTCCACTCTTAGATCACTGAGCAGTTTCTGGGTCCTGATAACTTGTCACGCCAACACAAAGATTTGCAAAGTAGGGTTCCGATTTATTGTCACTCTGACATTTGAAATGGACCGATTGGATTGTTTTGATCAGGACCCACTAAGAAACTCCAAATGTAACGACAGGGTCGCACAATACACGCAGATGCCCAGGGAGGTGGTGCTGGTCAAAAATCCACCCTTGTCCTTGGTTATGGAAAACCAAACACCTGTTCCTGAAACCCAGGCTGAGGCAGGAGGGGGGTGGGAACTGGGAGAAGGGGGTCAGAGAGATGTGAATTTCATTCTGACACCCGGGCTCGTGCTCATTTCCTCAAATTCTATTTGTAAGGGTGTCAGGATAGCTTTCCTCCTCAGGACAGAAATCACCCCTCTTTCTGGTGTTTGACTGCACTCTGGGTCAGGCCAGGGCAGCCTTCCACGTGGTCCCTCGCACCTGTCACCTTTGCATCCCCACACCTTTCTGCACTCTAGCAAACCTCGGCTCCTCTCGTCACTGACGGTTGTGGCGATCATGTTCTAAGTGCATTTGCCATCTCAGAAGAAAAACGGAGGACTGAGAATTCAGGCCCGGAGGCTGGAAATGCGCGTCCCCCGCTCGCTGCCCACCAGGTCCCTCGGGCTTTCTCGGGCAGCCGGCTGGGCTGGGGTGGGGCTGGCCTGCAGTTGAAGGCGGGGCCAGGGCTCGGCCAGGGCGGGGCTGCTCGGCTTGCAGCGGCCATGACGGCCAGGCAGATGCCAGCGCTGGTGGGTGCTGCGCTCGGGGGACAGCGTCCCGCTGCCCGGCTGTCACAGCCCCTCTGGGTCACAGCAGGGTTCCACCAGCACCCCAGCGTCACCCTCTGCTTTGCTTCGGAGCGAGATCGCGGCAGCGCCGGGTCCCCCTCGCAGGACAGGCCCGCGGAGGCGGAGAGGCTCCCGGCGAGCCAAGAGTTAACCGCAGCAGAGCGACAGATCGCGGACCTGCACACTGCCGCCTGCGCGGTGAGCCCCAGCCCCTGTCCAGCCCGGCTGCTGGTGCGCCTGCGCTGGGAGGCCCCTCCTGTACGCCCCGCCCCCTGCCCCACCTTGCGCCCCTGGAGCCCAGGCGCCTGCGCAATGAGAGTCGTCCTGGCGGGCCCTTGAGACCTTGGGGTCCGTGCGCCTGCGCATCCCAGGCTGATTGAGAGGTGGCGGGATGCCGTGTGATCTGGCCTCTGGCTGCTGCTGACAGCACGCAGCCTTCCCACCCCTTTTCGCTTGAAAACTGGTCCCAGTTTCAGATTCCGGGCTAAGAGTTAACGTTTGTCCAGAGTGTGAGTGTGACTCGTTTCTGATCACTGCACGAGCTAAATTCCGGCTGTGTGGGACCCATCATCATCTGTTATGTGTGGGGTGTGTCTGTATGTGTGTCTGTGTGTCTTTGTGTCTGTGTGGGTGTTTGTGTTGAAGGACCGGTGTGCAGGAGTTGATGGAGCAGGTAGAGGAGCTGAGAAGTCACCGGAAACAATTGTGTGTTTATTTGCATGATCAGTTAAACGCCCTACCCTCCAATGATTTTAATAATGAAAAGTAAAACAAACCTACATTTAATTTATTTTAATTTTTGTTACCATCCTTTCGTCCCTTCCCTCCACTCGCAGGAGCACAATTTCAAAGGAAACTATTCTTGGGCATTTACCTGCTTCCTGGACAACCTTGAGCTGTGTTTTCTTCTGTTTGGGGGATTTGACAATTGCTTGTTAGCACCAATATCAAAACTTAGTGTCTCCCCTCACGCTTCTGACACCTCGGACTATATGAGTTTAAAGGTAGCATGTTTAAATACATTTTTTTTTTTATCTCGAGAGAGCAAGTAAGTTCTGAAATAATGTATTTAACACATCATGTGCGGCCAGGACTTGACAGGACTGTGTCACCAAAGGAGCAGAAAACAGATGTGCAAGTCACAGACCCTGAGCATCCTGCCTGACTCATTCAGGTGTTGGAGCCCCCACGTAACGTGGTCAGGGCATGACGGCTGGCTTTGGATTGTTCTTCCTTCAACTCTTTTTTACAAGATGGGTCATTTCTTCTTGTGTTTCACACAGAAATATGGCGAATATGAACAAAAGTGTTCTTCTTTTCAGAGGAAAGGCCAGTGGCACTTGTGAAGCCAGCTCAGTCGGCCTGGGACAGGAAAGAAGCTTTATGTCACTTGGGGTTTCCTCACTTGTCACAGGCTGAACATCCAGGAGGCCACAGTAAACCCAGTAACAAGCTGGTTGTTTTTCTCCTTCAGCACACTGATGCCCCTGCCTCCTACTGGTCCTCCATACATACATCCAGGCCGGTAGCTCTCTTCCCTTCCTCCCTGGGCTGGCCCACCCACTGAGCATCTCACTCCTGTCAACCTTTTGTTTCCCTCTCTGCTGTCCCCATTACCTGAGGCTCATCCACTGAAGACGAATGGGTGGGCAGCCAACAAGCTCCCAGTTTCTCAGCCCACCTGGAAAGATGGCAAGCAGGAGCAATCTGGGAGGTTGCCAGGTGCCCAGGTGACGGCCCTCAGAAGACCCAGAAGTTATAAAAAGTGAAAAGGAGGCCGCTAACAGAGTCTGCTATGTTTTTTGTTTGTTTATCTGTTTTTCTTCTAAGTCTTCAAACCACGGACATTGTAAATGAAATGAGGTCTCAGCAGTTGGTCATTTTCAAGTAGTGTTTTCTGCCCCTGGTTTCCTGTCACCTGCTCCTGTGGTCCCAGAGGATTTGGGAGGCCCCTGAGACGTGCCTTGGGACTTGCTCACTGTGTCCCTGCTGCCCTGGCCTGGCTTTCTTGGGATGCCTTAGAGGCGATGAAGACTTGAACTCTATCTGTCTTTCTGTTCCATGCTTCATTCATGGAGCACGTTGGATAAAACCTCAACCATGATCAAATATTCAGCCGTGGGAAGACACTCGGAAGAAGGAGCACACCCAGAAATGTCAGCTCCGTGCCTATTTGAATGAAAAGGCTGTGGGGGGTGGTGCAGAGTCACACGTGGTGAAAGCGTCCTATGAAAAAACAGGAGGAAGTCCCTCTGCAAGGAGAACCTCCAGGCTAAAGAACACCCCAGCACACGCTGGGGCCACTCTGGAAACCTGTTTGAATGCCGGCAGAGTGTATGTGCTTCCTCAGCATCAGAAGGGCCGGCGTCACACTCACAAAAGCAGTGTGTGTTAACATGGTAAAACAGCACTTCAATTTTTGCTGAAAACAGAACTAACGACACTTAAAAAAAGAAAAAGAAAACGGGGTAAAATATTCAATGCGGTCCCACATCACGGAGGTACAGAAAAGTGTTCAATAATGGCGAAGGTAATACTTTTCTACGGACTGTTGGTTTCGATTAGCGCCTTTGCTGGGCGTTTAAATCATTTTCCACATATTTTAAGCACTGAAATTGCAAGTGTGACTTCTGAGTGAAAGTTCATTTTCAGCCTCTTAAGCTCTCCAAGTCATCCAAATCACCTGTTATTAAACTTGTGACCCAGGAACCGAATGAAAAATACCGGGCCGTGGCTGCGTCGTCACCGGGCATAGAGGACTTCTTGTTTTCCCGTCCGCTTCTCGGGTTTTCTCAAACTATGTATTTCCCCTCCTGCCTCCTAAGGCTGGATTGCGCACAGTGTTGGAATGCATGTGGTCTTTCATGGCAAGGGGCCGCCGAAATTGCCGGCAAGACGTTTCATATTATTTAAAGAAAATTTTGCAGAACTTTGTGAGTTTAGGATGAGGAGGTACGACAAGTGTTGAGATGAATGAATTGTCTTATTTGTGACTCTCCAGGCAGGCCAGCTGAGCTATGTGGACCCGGCCACTGGCTACTTGGTGCTAACGCAGCTCGCCCACGTCCGGAGGGGCCAGTGCTGCGGCTCGGCCTGCAGACACGTAAGTAGTGGATTCTCGCCGTAGGCTCGTAGTTTGCAGTGCGTCTGTGACTTTATGAATGAATGCCTGTTATTTGAAAAACAAGTCAGCTAAAAAAGCTAAATAGACCTGGAGTGCACTTTTCACAAGTTCCTTTAGCCAAGGACAGCGAAGCCCTTCGGACTAACCCAGGACCTTGCAGGTTCATGGGATTTGGTAACACTGGGCAGTGACCACGGGTTCTTGAGATGCCGTGATTTGCAATCCGTGGGAGCTCTTTCTTACAGGGAAACTTGTCACGTAGGCCATGTTCAGCAGGTGAGTACAAAGAGGGCAGGAAAGGGGAGCCAGAATATTACAAACTGGATCCCAGAAAGCATTTTTTCTTCGTTATTAACTCAATAGACACTTGCCTAGCATTGAGAGGTGGGTTTCCTTTGAATGATAAGGATTTTTTTTGTTCCTTTTTCTCTCCTCCCTCCCTTCCTCCCTTCCTCCCTTCCTCCCTTCCTTCCTTCCTTCCTTCCTTCCTTCCTTCCTTCCTTCCTTCCTTCCCTCCCTCCCTCCCTCTTCTTCCTCCTCTTTTCCCCTCCTTTTCCCCCTCTCTCTTCTTCTCCTGCTTCTCCTCTCTGTCCCCCCACATCCCTCACACTCTGGGTGTCACTCTTCTACTCGGTCTTTAACCGTGACCCCAGCTACCCCCAAACTGTCCACTTCCCAAAATGTCTATTTCAGTGATCCACTGAATGGGATGGGCCACTGATTCAGATGAACTAACTACTCCTTCCCAGTTCTGAGCAAAAAATAAATGGGAATGGTTCTCCACGGTAACTTTTCAGAAGTATACTGTAGTCGGGGAGATTGTTACAGAGGTGAGATTGTGAACAGATAACACCCTCCGTCCCCAGACCACTTGGATGATATGTTTTAGAGCAAGAAGGTTTTCCTGTAACTGACCCGCTTTGTAACTAAGGAGTAGACGCTAAGCCCGTGCAGTAACTGTAGCCAACATTCAAAGATCAAGCCTTCACCTCTACATATGTTCCTACCTGTGCCATTTTCTGTTTCTAATGAAGTACATGAGAGTTTTGCATAAATTGGGGACTTGAGGATTTTCCAAGAGTGAGTTATTGAGAGTAAAACCTTAAAGTTGGAAGGATGCTTTTAGGAAATGATTCTTGGACCCTCACTAGGAGTCTTTGTCAGAGTTCTCATTATTCTCCTTTTAATCTGCAGGACCTGACAGGACCTTTATAACATGGTTGGCCGTCCCTTCTTTTCACTCTGAGGAGCATTGTGCTTTTTCAAGATGATTGCTAAGTAATTCGGTAATAATTTGCTTTCTTTCTCCTGCAGTGTCCGTATGGCCAAGTCAGCGTTACAGATCCAGCTAAGAAGAAGCAATTCAATTCCTATTTTTACGTTTGACAAGAATTTCAGCTCTGTTCTCCTTCATTAAAACCTTATTTAAAAAATCAACACCCAAATCTACAATTGTTCTCCGCCCTCAGCGCTTGAGCGCCAGGTCCATCGTGAGTATATCTATTAAAAGGACATCAATAAAGTGAAAAAGCCAGGAAACGTTGGGGTATTTCCAAAGTGGCCCATTGATGGTTATTTTTCTTTTTTTTCTCTTCTTTCTGCCTCCCTCATTATCAGACACATATGTTGAAGAAAGAAAATAATGAATGTTCCATTAAATAACAAGTAGCAATCAGGTGACACTGGTACCTCCTGAATTTCCTTGTGGCCTCTGTCGTCCGGACTGTTTTCAGCTGGGGGTCAGCAGCCCAGCGGAGGGGGCTGGCAAATAGGAGCGTTTGGAGACACACGCCATTTTATTTATATCCTGAGCTATGAGGAGGTTAACATAACACTCAGCTGTGTTGCTCCGCACCTGAGTGGCCAAGAAGTGCCATTCTGCCACCAGAAGCGCTCTCTTCCTTCTGCTCTCTCAATGAAAACTAAGTCACTCTCACATGGGGGTCAGGCCACTGAAGATGCCTTGATGAAACCATTCTTTCTTCTCTCCCCCACATTTCACTCCTCCATTCCCTATGCATCTTCCAGGCAAATCTCTCTTTACAGCCATTCCAGCCACTGCTGGGTAAACCCCGGGCATCGTCTCCAACCTGGGTCAGGGCCTCACGGGACTGTTCTTTGAGGACTGCCCTCCGCACACCTCCTCTGCTTCCTGCTGAGGACCTGGCCCCTGGGAAGCCTGTCCTTGCCCACAGAAGCCTGGCTGTACCCAGAGTGGGTCCCCAGCCTCTTCTCCAGTGGGATCTGAAAGGTTCTCAAATACCCAGGGGTCTGTCATGTTCAACTCAAAAAGGGAGCCCTTCTGAACCATAAAATAACTGAAAAGAAGCCCCGTAAGGTTCTACTATTGCCACTGATTGTGACTCCTGTGGTTCATGTTACGTCAAACATTATATTGCTTCCCCAACATGGCCTTCTGGTGCCCCAGTGTTTGCTGGTGCCATCCCTGTGTGCCCTGTGCGGTCTCCGTGGCCCGTGTCACCCTCTCCAGAAGGGCTGTGGCGGTGAACAGGAGGAGGGGTTGGTATGGTGACCCAGAAGGTTGCAGCTGTCTTTCCCCAGGAAGGGTGGGGGACTCCTGGGAGCAGATCTCCTTCCCATTCCTGGGGCAAGGAGCAACTCTTTTCCGGGGTGGGGTGGGGTGCACGGGGAGGCTGCTTCCTTTCTCAACCCCAAGAGGGAGAAGAGAAAAAAAAACAGAGTCCAAGAAGCCCATCTTTCTGGAGACATGAGAAGACGGAAAGGACATTTATTTTGAAAGGCATCCCCCTACCTAAGAAAGACACTGTTTTGAAGAAGCCCCTTGGCAGATGGAAATAACTTGGGCGACTCCGCCCTCCTAGCAGGCTCCTTCCCAGAGTGTTTTCTGCCGGGAGCAGAGCCCAAGAAGCAGGGCATCCGGATGCCCATCACCGAGGACCCTTATGTGCGACGCTTTGACTCTTGCTGGCAGAGCCTCAAGCCTTTCTGGCAATGGGGCAAAGGAACCTCTGCCGCTGCTGGCAGCCTCGGTCTTGGTGGGGATATGGGGGTGGGGCGATCTTACTCTTTCCTGCTCCTGCAGCGGGAGCCCAAGCCGAGGTCTGCAGTTCTCTGTGGTTCTGGGAAGATGCTTGTGAACCACACGTCGGGGGTGGCGCGGGTGGGGGGCTCCCACAGTAAACACGATATGGCCACATAAACGGGCCTCGCCACGAGAGGGTAAGCTATATTGTATTCACACGTTGTAAAGTAAACATTCAGGTTTCTTATTGGGTGTGTGTGTCCAAACACACATGGGTACCCAGAAAGACAGGCTTCCCGGTCTAAGTCGGCTCTGGGGCTGCTCCCCTTTCCAGGTTTCTGGAGACCCCTGCCGCCAGGCGCCATAAATCAAGGGGGATTGACGTCTAGACTGTTCTAACACCAAAAAACCAAAAGGAAGCTGGGGGATCTCGCTGTGGGGTTTACGGGGTGGGGGTGGGGAGAGACTCCTGCCGCAGTGGCTGTTGCCCTCCTGGGCAAGGGCACTGCCCTCTCTGGGTCTTCCAGCAGGTGGACTACACACCCCCACACACACCTCGAAAAGCCAGGCTTTTAAAAAAATAACCCCCTCACACCCGCGGTGAAGCTATGGGCTCCCAAACCATGTGTATTTGGAACATGAGGGGCCTGGAGAAGAAAGGGAGATGCCCCCTGGACCCTGCACGGGGCTTTGTTCCACCGCAGCTCCCCTTACCCCAAGGCTTTTGCAAGGTCTGTTCCACACACGCACCTCCACCGCTGGGCACCCGCCGGGCGGAGATCAGTCTCCAGAGAAGCCTAGGCCAGCGGCAATTCGCATGGAGCCTTCCTGGGACCACTGAGACCTCGCTTTCCCTGGCTAGCCCAGAAGTGCCCCTGAACTACCCACCTCAACTCCATGCCAACACCTGCAATGTCGCCTTCTCTACATTGCAGCAAAGGCTTGACTGTGGGGACTGGACACCTGCCCATGGCAGGGGACCTAAAACTCGGTGCAATTTTTTCACTTCCTGGCAACAGTTAAAAGGTACTTCTGCCCAAACTACCTCCTCCGCTCGGGAAAAAAGAAAGGCATATGTACATGTGTGGTGTATATGTGTGTGTGGGGGGGGGTGGTGTCAGCACACAAAACGCCTCGGTGGACAGCTTGATCTCTAGAAAAGGCTGTGGGAGGACCTGCACCTCTTTAGTGAGGGGTCAGGGGTCCCTGGGATGCCCAGCCTACCCAGGCCTTCTGGACGCCCTACCTGCGGGCGATCGCCCTGCGCCCCGACTAGCAGTTTCAAGGTTAAGCTCAAGACCCAAAATGGCCAGACCCACGGAGCCCCCTTCCTGAGATTCCGGGTGTAAAAGCCTGTAACCCTGGAATCTTGGCTGCAGGGTGTTTGGGAGGTTCCTGAGGGCTTCATCTGCCCACCCGAAATTTGCATTCTGAAGTGTGCGCCGCGCTGGTTCAGTGTGCGCGCCTGTGTGTGCGCGCGCCTGTGTGTAGAACGTATGTATTTACCAAATACTTAAAATGGTTCGTCACCCAAAAGAGAGGAGAGAGAACGGCTTTGGACAGGGATGAATAAGAACACCTAAGCGTTTTCGGGTGGGTGTCGCCATCCATCTACCCATCCGATGGCCTCTCCAGCGACCATAGCAACTGAACCCGGGAGGCCTGTTCCCTCCCTGGCTGTGAGAACGGACCGAGATGCGTTGGAAGGGGGGGTGGGTGTTATTGAGGAGAGAAAAAGCTAAGGAGGCCGGGATGGGAGGGGAAAGTCGGGGTGAGGGGACCTTAGAAGATAAACTAGCGGACTAGTTGGCTGGTGAGACTGCTTGGTAAAGCCAAGTGATCGGGTCGAATCCAGAGAGGCACTCTGTCCGGTTCGCCGAGACACATTCGGAATTGGGGGCGGGAAGAGGAAGCCAGAGGGCTTGGCCTCGCGGCTCCTGCCGTGTCTCTTGCCACCCCTAAACTGTAGATCTGTGCTGGCGCCGGCAAAGAGGTGGGTCCACCCCTGCGCAGCCCCACTTGCCCCACATCCTGTGTTGTTATCGCTCGCGGCTCGTAGGCGCGCGGGTGCTCCCAGCTCACCGCGCCCTGGACGAACGCACAGCGGAGGAGCCGCTGTAGGGATACCGGGAAGAGGCGGGCAGGGAGGGTGGCATCGTCACCCGGACCGCATCCTGAAGCGGCCAATCTCACTGCTCACACCCCCTGCCCTAGCCGCGCCGGAGCCTCCCAGTGATCCCGCGCCCCCATCTTCCGCTGCGAGGGCGCGCTGGGCTGGGGAGTGGGTAAATCAGCGACCAGAGGCCGGGGTTCTGCGTCCGCTTCCCCGTGGCCTGAGTGCACCCGGGGCTGCTGGGGCGACGCGGACCCTCGGGCACCCGAGACCAGGTAACACGACTCCTCCCGTCCAGGGTCTGTAAGTCGGTCTGCGCGCCACCTCCCCCCCAGGCTCGTCTCCCCGGGTTTGAGTCGGTCCCCCCTCCCGGGAAAGTTAATAGCCATCTCCACCTCCTTGACTTTGGCCAGCGCGCAGACCCCTGACAACGCCCCGCTGAGCGCAAAACGCACCCTAAAGAGCTGGGTTTCCGTGCCCCGCCCGGAGCGCCGAGTGATGGACTTGGGGGGCGGGGGCTGGGGGGCTGGAATGTGTGGTGATCAATCAATGGCTTGGCCCAGCTCCCCGCACCAGCTACCGCCCCTCGCCGTCTAGGCAGGCTCGGCTGCCGGCGGCATCTGCTAGGTGGGAGCTTGGGGGAGGGCCAGGGCGGGCTGGGGACCGGAGCCCAGGGCGCGCCGCCGGGCTTCAGCCCCCTGCGGCGCCCAAGCCTCAAGATGCTGGGGCTTTATGAGGTTCAGTAACGGCGAGGCCTCCATTAACACCTCCCCGGATTATTGAGAGGCTGGAAGGGCGGGACCCAGACTCGGAGAGCTTCTCCGGGCGCCGGCCCGGGGGTCCCTCCTCCCACCCCACCTCCGCCCCTTCTCGAGCTGGAAGCATAAACAGAAAATAAAAGACAGGTGGAGAGAGCTGCCTGTCAGAGGTGAGGGATGAGAGAGAGAGAGAGAAAGATTCCCATCCAACGGCTCATGCGATTTATTTATTTGGATTAACAGAGGAATCCTCGGGAGACCTGGGGACCGGCCAGCACCTCCGGCCGTCGCCTCCCGCCCTCCCTCGCCGAGGTTCCAGGCGGAACGTTCTGACCTCAAGGTAAGACCACGATGGCGGGGGCTGGGGGCCTGGCAGGAGCAGTTTTCTGCCCTGGGCGGGCACGAAAGGCCGAATGCCGCGAGCATCCGGGTGCGCGCGAATGCTGGCACCTGAGGTCGCACGGGGTAGCGGTTCGGAAGACTCCCTAGGTGGGAGGAGGCGCGGCCCACCACCCCCACCTCCTGTACCACCCGGCTGACACGCGGCTCCTCTCGTAGCGCTGCCACCATCCGGGCGTGATCAGCCCCTTTGGCTCCGAGGATGCTGAACGGCACTACTCTGGAGGCAGGTGAGTGGTGTGCCAGGGTCCTTCTCGTTTTCTCTGCCCTCTTCCTTGGGCGGGCGTGCACAACATGTGTGAGTGGGTATAGGTGCACCCGCGTGTGCGTGCGCACCTTCTTTGGGTTAGAAATTTGTCTTAGAAATTATCCCGCGCTGGGTAGGCTCTAAAATACAGTCTCGGCGGGAGTCTTCCTGCTTCGGCCTTTCTTCTGAATTTCTGACCATCCGAGGGACTGAGGCGGAGAGGTGGGGGCGGAGGTCTCCGTACCCGGAGCCCAGAGCTGGCGGCGCAAGGGCTGCGCTCGGCCCCTCCCCGAAAGGGGCGATGGCACCGGGAAGACAGCGTCCTCGCTGAGTAGGGCCTCACTGGAGACGGGCTTCGCCCATATCGCTTTTGTTCGCTCCAACCCCCGCGCATCTGGTTCATCGGACGCCGTGCGGGATGTGCCCGGTGGTTCCCAGGGCGGCGCGGAAATGTCAGGTAAAGGGGCTGCAAGATGTCCGAAGCACGCTGTTCTGAACTTGGCGGCCCAGCTCTGGCCGGAGAACCCGGGGCCCCGGAGGGAAGGCACGTGAAGGGAGCAGGCGGCCGCAAGCGCCTTTGCGGGCGTGGAGAGCGTGCGAGGACAGGAGCGCACGGAGCCAGCGGCCCGCGCTCCCTCCGAGGAGCCGAGCCCCCGGCCCACGCTATCGGGTCGTGAAGGAGTCCCTCATCGAGGGACTGTCAGAGGTGCGCCGTGCGGCAGCGGCAGTCTGGACCTGCCACCCTCGCTGGTGGGGAAGGTGTGGACAGAGAGATCCCTCTGTCCACCTCCTGGAGAAAGGCCCGGAGCCTCCAGGCCACCCGCTCCCAGCCCGCCCAGCGCAGCCGCGCGCCTAGGCTGGGTGTCGCCGCGCAAGCCCTAGAATGACATTGACCCCTTGGGCCCTGGGGTGCTCATGACAGTGCCCAATGCCGGCAAAACTTCAATCGCTGCACCTTCGAGATCAAGGGACTCCTCATCAACCAGCTTAATGGGGTCAGGAGGAAAGGAGGCTTCTGCCCTTTAAAGGCAAACCTGAGGGCACAGGATCTTGGCCTCCAAAATTCGTATCTAAGGAGATTGGACTCCCCAGAGATGCAGGTCTGCGGCGCCTGGGTAAAGTCATGCTTCCCCTGTCCTTCCCTCTGGGGAGTGTGGGTCCCAGCAGGCGTCAAGGTTGCCCCCCTCGTCCTGGTAGATAGAGAACTGAGGACCTTGAACTCCCAGTCCTCAGTCCCGCCCCTCCCTGGGCCCCGGCAGAGCAGGTCCTCGAGCCCCCGCGCGTGGCCGGCGGAGCCCAGAGGTTGGTGTCACCAGCTGGGCGGGAGCACAGCCTGGCCCGGGGGTGGGCTCCGTGGCTCTGAATGGAGCTTTGGGTCCGCAGAGGAGACTCCCGTCTTCCCCGCCGCGGCGGGGCAGGCGACTTGTAGGGAGCACTGGAGGTCATTCTGTGGAAGGTGAAAGTAGGCAGAGCCACAAAGATGCTCTCCATAAAGTGCTTCCTGTCCTTTGAGAGTGAGATGTGTCACGGTGGGGCTTTCTTGGGTAATTTTCCGGGGCTCCGAGGCAAAAAGTTTAGGACACCCCAGGTCACACACCCAATTGTTCAGGCACCCACTCCCCTTCCTCTTTAAGGAACTGTAGGAGGAGGGTGGGAGGCAATTTCCGCAGCTAACAAGGACCTCCCAAAGTCCCGAAGCCCCCGGCCCCACCCCTAGCTTGCTGCAAACTTCCTGTATTGGCTGAGAAGGAGGAATCCTGGCCATCGGCTTCTTTATGGGAAGTAGCAGATCCCACAGGGTGCAGGAACTTATTACCCGGCTTTTACAAGAAGAATCAGGCATAGCCGAGATTCAAGCCGGAAACTGGTTGCAGAAGGAGCCCTGCCCTGCTCAGTGCCTGCAGGATGAATAACAAATAGGTGTGGAACCGAGGGATGGGTGAATGAATGGATGAATGAATGAACGGAGGGCTCACAGGACTTGTGTCTTTGGCTGCCCTGGAGACTCTTCACAAAGTTCTGGCTTTTTCCTGAAGTTGTTTGTTAAACTTTCACTTTATGGAATCTCCAAACTCATCTCTTGCAAGGAGAGGGTTGTGTTCTTGGATTCTTTGTTCCTTTTGCTGAGAAGAATAGAAAATCCAAGAACAACCAAACCAAATTCCAACCCCTACCCCCCCACCCCCGCCCCATCCCGTCTGGTCAGGGAAGGGGGCAAGAGTTCAGCCCAGAAACGACAGAAAGCAGGTCCCTAGATGGAGCCCCCTCGGGTTAATGGGCTGATGTTCTTCTCAGAAACCCCTCCTCCTCTTCCTCCTCTTCCTCCACCACAGGGTCTGAGTCCTTTTAGCCGCTGACTTGTGGGAGGCGATCGCCCCTTTGTGACAGGACCTGCTGTCTCTGAAAGGGGGCCACCCGGCCCCTCCTTGGGTCCCTCCGCCTGTGTGTGCCGGTTTGCAAAGCTCCTTGATTCCCATCCAAAGGGGCTAATTACATTACTTACAGTAGATGGCTGCCCTGCTGTCCGCTCGGGCTGCCAAGGGGAGGGGGGCGGTCTCCAGCTTAGTTCCCTTGATTGGCTTCATTTTTGTGTGAAATTGTGTTTTATGAGCTGCATTCTGGCACCGGCACGACTGCAACGGCGTCCAGACTGCAAATAACATTATTTCTGACCCTGAGAAAAGAGCAAGAGGAAGCATGGGGTCTTGGGTTTCATGGAAGAGGTGACTCTGGCAGCTTCAGGAACCCGCGCTTTGGGACCAGAACTCAGGCTGCCACACCCAGGTTCTCCACCCCACCCCTTCCTTCTTTTTCTCCTTTCCCCCTTTCTTCCTCCTTCCCTCCCTTCCTCCTCTCCCTCCTCATCACCGCCCCCCCCCCATCTTTCTAGATATGGCCTCAGTTCCTGGTCGTTCCCAAAGAGGGAAGCGAGTCTGCCACCAGGGGACTCCCCGAGACACCCAGGCGTGCGAGGACAGAGCTCTCTGTTCCCAGGATGGCTGTGGGGACTGGTGGGACGGTGGCAGGCCACGGGGAAGAAGGGGGCACAGAGCAGGTCCGCATCCTTTTCTCTGGTTAAAGCTGGGTTGGTTCCTGCCGCTGCTCCAGTTTCGGGCCACGAGGGGACTTCTGGTGGTTTGAATGAATCGACAGTCTCTGAGGATTGTGGACATTTTAAATAGGGCCGAGGAGGGGCGGCCACTACCAGGGCCAGAGGGAGACAGGACAACCTGGCCTCTGGTGAGGTGCAGGTCTGCCATGGCGCCGGTCAGCTCTCACCTTCTTCTTTTTCACAGCGACAACCCCCTCACATCCTCCTAAATGCCGCTGTGTCCCGTTTCTCAAGTCCTCTCTCCTGCCAGGGCAGTGGGGACAGCATGCAGTAGGGTGTGCCCCAAGCTCCCGGGAGTCCTGAATCGCTGCCCACATTGACAGGTTTCAAAGGGGACACTACACTGAACAGCCGCTGTCCCTCAGACCCGAGCTGGCTGAGAGAATAAGACATCACGCCTGGGCCTGTTGCATACATGTGACCACAAGTCCACACCCACTTCCACACTCACTTTTCAAAGAAAGTCTTTTGCCGAAGGTAAAGTCTAGACACACAGGCTGTTGTAGCCCTAGTCCGATTCTCACTTCGGGGCAGGGGTCACGGCTCCAGCCGCTGGTAACGTCAGGTCGTCTCAGCGAGGTGAGGCAACTTTCTTCCTAAAAAGTGAGCGGAGGAAAAAGGGTCTGGGAGTGCAGGAGTAGCTCTCCAATATTTACTTCTTTGGGCTCCCATAAGTTGAGGACCAGAAAGTCCGCACGAGGAAATCCAAAGTTTGGAGCTGACATTGTTTGCTTTGAGCTGGGGGCCGGTTCCTGAACTTGGACCTAACCGGCCAGCTCTCAGCCTCCTGTGCCAGGGCGGGGACAATAAGGGCTCCTTGAAAATGTGATTGCTGGGAAGTCTTGGAAGGGTGTGTGTGTGTGTGCACACGCGTGTGTGTGCGCGCGCGCGCGCGCTGGGGGAAATAACTGCCCCCTCCCGCGGCCTCCCTCCCGCCCCCACTCTGCAATGTTTGTCCCCGCTTGCCCATCACCAGGGGGTTGAGAGGAGTATGACAGGTCTTTGTTGTCTGAATAAAACTCCGTGGCAGCTCCGGGGAGAGAACTCCTCCTACTAAATTATCAAAAATGGGCTGGCTTTAGTCTCTTAACAAATTGGACACAGCCCGGGCAGGAGCGGTCCCCAACCCAACCTAGAGGCACTGGGAACTTGCAAGCAGCCAGGGACCGCTGAAAATAGCACTTCTCTCTCTGTCTTTGTGTTCAAAACTGTTTTCTCTCCGCACCAGACTTTGTTTTCTCCCTCGCCGCAGTTGTTTCTCATTAGTAACTCGATCTCTCCAAGCCGTAAGATTCGCCTCCTGTCCCTCCCTCTGCCCGTGTTTGTTTGTTTTCTGCACATCTCCTTCGGGGAGCCGCCGGGGCTTTTCTTGTTTCTGTCCCCCATTCGTTTTTCTTCTCCAACCAGACTATTTTCCACTCTGTCTGCCTCTCTCTCCTTCCCTCTCTCCCTCCTGCCCGGGGTCCCCGAGCGTCTCTGCGCTCCCGAGCCGCGTCCGCGGTCCCGGCCGCACCTTCTCTCGGATGAACTGAGAGCCCCGGGTGCGTGTATATGGAAATAGTGGGGTGCCGAGCAGAAGACAACGTGTGTCCCTTCCGCCCCCCAGCCATGCTCTTCCACGGGATCTCCGGAGGCCACATCCAAGGCATCATGGAGGAGATGGAGCGCAGATCCAAGACCGAGGCCCGCCTGGCCAAAGGCGCGCAGCTCAACGGCCGCGACGCGGTAAGGACGGCCCCTCGCGATGCCCGAGCTGTGCGCGCTCTGGAGCCCCTGTACCCGGAGGCCCAAGGAGGTGGCGGGTCGTGGGGAGACCACGCCACGCTGGCGGGTGGGGTTTCTCAAGTCAGCCTGTCTGCGGGGCTCAGCACCAGCCTCTCTCTCTTTCCCTTGAAATGTCTCCACTGCTGAGACCCCGCGCTCGACCCCGTCGCCGCAGCTCTTCCCGGGAGAGCAGGGGATGAGGGACAGAGAGGATGGAGACATCTTCGAGCGCAGACCCCAGAGTCGGGTCTCCGGGCCCCTTGGCTCCCGGGCGCCTGCCCGGAGAGGATCTCGGCCCGAAGCGCGAGCTGGGCGCGGGCTGTGGGCGGACGACGCGCAGCCCAGGCATCCGGGCCACGCGGGAGCCGGGTGGCCCTGGTCTCGGGTCTGATGACGGGATCTTTGGAGTGGACTAGAATTGACGGGGCCACCTCCACTTCTTCAGACATTTGGAGCTCGGCACCCCCAAACCTAACGATTTGCGGGGTCGCTGGTAGCTAGGCTGGACCCCTTTAAGGAGCAAGGACTGCTCTAGGGTCCCTGGCGGGACGCGTGTCTTGTACAAGGAAGCCTAATAAAAAGCCGGCGGAGCGGGACCCTTAGCCCGTGGAGGAGAACTTGCTAACCTTAAACGGTGGGATCCAGCATCACCATCACTACTGTTCATAATAATAAGAGGCCTGTCCGCTCCATAAAGAAAACCAGTTAATAATCTATGAGCTGCCCCTTCCCACTTAGAAACCGGAGAGGAAAAACTACGAAAGTCAGGAAATGACCGCCGGCGGGCCGCAGGGTGTAGGTCCTCAGGCTAAGCCGGTGCCTGGCCCATGGCCGTTATTTGGGGTCCACCAAGGACTCGAGTGGGTGGATGTTTCTACATTTAAAACACGAATCCAGTTCGTGTCCCTGGTGTGGGTCAAGGCCGAAACTTTACTTTGCCAGGCCTGCCACAGTTTCATGGGGGAAGTCCAGCCCCTTTCTGCTGGTCTTGAAGGAAATGTCCAAATGTTAGATTTTCCTCTCCCCTTTCATGACCCTCCTGTTCAAACACAAAAAGCGGCATTCCAAATTTCCACGGGCTGGGCCCGTCCAGGTGAAGTTTCCCCTTCCTCGGTGTGGGATGCAGGCAGGAAGCTGAATTTGGACACTAAACAGGGTTTCAGGACAAAGATCTCCTGGACATGTGTGTGTCAGGGGCACTGTGCCGAAGGACCGGACCACAGACCCCTCGCCCCTGACTAGGAAGAGGACCAATATCCCAGAAAATAACAGGAAGCAAGCTCTGCCAAATACACCCCCATGCAAACAATGTGGATGTAACTGTGAACTCAGCTGTAAAAATCTCTCCCCTCTTTTTCATGCTTGTGGGAATTTAGAGAAACGGGATTGTAATACTGTTTGTTTAGAAACAATCAGTACCCATTCAAACCTCCTTTCCACTCCTCAATAATAATGTCTTTGATTTTATTTTGTGTGCATTGAAAGCCACACTTAAAAAAAAAACAATCTTGTGATTATTTGAGTTTGGAGACATCCACCGAACTATAAGTCACACGCTCCTAGGCCTTTTAAAAGGAGGTTCCAGGTGGCCAGCATGTCCTTGGGTGACCAGTCCCCGGGAGGACACCATCGGTTCCGGAGAACAACGCAGACAGGGAGTGAGCTGCAAAGGAAAATTGGCGAACGTTTCCCAGACGTTGTCCTTGGTGCGGTGGCCCTTGCCCTGGCTGGGCGTTTGAGCAGGCCAGGCTGGTGATGCCCAGGACCCCTCGCCCCGAGACCCACGCCATCCTCAGCTTGCCCCGTACTTGCCTTGCAGGGCATGCCCCCGCTGAGCCCGGAGAAGCCCGCCCTGTGCGCCGGCTGCGGGGGCAAGATCTCCGACAGGTACTACCTGCTGGCAGTAGACAAACAGTGGCACCTGAGGTGCCTGAAGTGCTGTGAATGCAAACTGGCCCTCGAGTCCGAGCTCACCTGCTTCGCCAAGGACGGCAGCATTTACTGCAAGGAGGATTACTACAGGTATTCCCACCCCCGCCCGTCCCCCGAGTCCTCAGCCATTTGGTGGGGCCACCTGCGCAAACCCGGGAGGCCCCCACCTGCATTCGGTTCCCCACCTTTCGCCCCTTCAGGGTACGGTTATCAGTCCCGAGACCAGGGAAGTCCACTCACACACCTTCAACCTACAGCCCCAACGCGGGTGGGTAGTGGGACCCCGGGGGTCGCTCGCAGCTCTTGGAGGGAACGGGGAAATCCCGGACGAGGACAAGTATGCATCACCCGCCTCCGAGAGGAAAGCGGAATTTTTCCGTTTGCTGCGAACTGGGCAAGCTCCGTGACTTAGACCTGACCTGGTGGCCCCGGCCGCGACCACTGGGCGCTGCGTTTTCGAGAGGGTGGCGGGAGACCATGAGAAGGACCTTGAAGAGGAATGATTGCCTTTGCCGAAGCCGGTCCACTCGGTTCCCAGTTCCCTCTCCCGCTGGTGGGAACCTGCCCGCCAGACCCCAGACTGCCTGGCAGGCGTGTTGAGCGGTCCCTCCCCGCCATGAGACTGGGATGGGTCTGGAAGGAGGACAGGACGAGGAGCAGGTGACCCAGCTCCGCGCAGCCGGAGCGGGAGAGGCGGTTGGGAAAGAATCCGCTTTCCTCTAGAAAACGGTCCTTTTCCTGGGCTGCCTGCGCGCTGCACGCACACTCTCCCATTTACATGTGATGGCACCCTTCCTTCACAGAATGCCGGAGGGTGGGTGAGCCATTTCTACCTTCAATGCAAGTTAATATTCTTCCCATAACGTTGTGACTTAGCTAGTGCAGAGCACCCCCCCCCACTGCCCACAGCTCCCCATCTTACAGAGAAGGGCACTGAGGATCGTTTGCCTGATTCTTCTCGTTTTAACATAAGGGTTCTTTGTCCTGTTTATCAGGTCAATTAGCAAATAAAATTAATGGCTAAGTGGCCCCTGTTCTCTCCTCCGGAGTCCTCTGGCCTTAGGCCTGGGCCACTGCTGACCAAGCCCCGGCTGTCACACATGGGAGATGGCCTTGCCTTTGCCTCAACCAGCGCCCTGACTCGACTGTTTCCTTCCAGAAGGTTCTCTGTGCAGAGATGTGCCCGCTGCCACCTTGGCATTTCCGCCTCCGAGATGGTCATGCGCGCCCGAGACTCTGTCTACCACCTGAGCTGCTTCACCTGCTCCACCTGCAACAAGACCCTGACCACGGGCGACCATTTTGGCATGAAGGACAGCCTGGTGTACTGTCGCGCCCACTTCGAGACCCTCTTGCAAGGGGAGTACCCAACGCCACTGAGCTATACCGAGCTGGCAGCCAAGGGCGGTGGCTTGGCCTTACCTTACTTCAATGGCACGGGCACGGTGCAGAAGGGGCGGCCCCGGAAGCGGAAGAGCCCGGCGCTGGGAGTGGATATCGTCAATTACAACTCAGGTGGGTCCTTCCCCGCACCCTGCATCCCTAGATGTTGCTGCCCAGAGAGGACGCTGCAGAGCTTCTTTGCGTCCTAGATCTGGATGCAAGAGGTGCCTTGCTTAACAGGCCCTTCTCACTACTGCCCCTTTCTCTCGGGTGGGTGGAAGGAGGGAGAGAGAGAAACCTTTACTTAAGTTTGGCAAAAAACACATTAATGACCAGCCACGAGGCTGCAGTGACTTCCCGGACAGGCAGAGCCCAGTCCTGGCTGTCCGTTAGTTAACGAACCCGTTAGTTTCTGGCTCCCGCTTGGAGCAAAGCAGCCCCAGCGCAATTCCCGTGTGGAAGCCCCATTACAGATCCCAGAGAAGGTTCTCCTCAATACTGAATAAAAGGAAAAAATCTTCAGAGCCCGACCCCGGTCTGCCTAGAGGGCAGAGGCTGAGTGAGTTCATCAGGGAAACAGTTGGTGAGAGGGTGGAAGCAGCTGTGGTGTGGGAATTGTGTCGGCTGCTGAGCGGGCCTGCCCTTTCGTCCTGGGCCCGGCCGGCAGCTCCTGCCCGGTGCAGTGAACCAGCCAGAAATCCAGGCCCCAAGAAGGTGGAGAGAAGCCGTGGGTCAGGCCCCCTGGGGACGCAGGTGGTGTCGCGCCTGCTCTTCCATCCTCCGCCAATGCCCTTTTCTCTAAAAACCCAACACGGGCACAGGGCTCCAAGCGCCTCTCTTTGGTGCTGTTCAGGGCACACCCATCAGCATCCATCTCTCCCGTTCACCCATTTCCCAGTGTGGGTAGCCTGCCCGCACCCTCCACCCCACACCATCCCTGCCCAGGTGAGAGTGGTGACAGGCGTGAGAACGGCAATCTAACTCTGAAGGGTGACAGCTCTTCTTGGGAGCCCCAGCTACGGGGAAGGGGGGTCTTCGGAAGCCCTAGGTCAACTTTGGGGAGCCTAAGGGCTGGCTCTGGTCCAGCATGTCTGGGAACCCCAGGGGGCAGGAGACTGAGGCCAGGGGCGCACTCTGCTGGAAGGGGCCTTGGAGACTTCACTGTGGCAACCCACTCCGGTCCCATGAGCACCCGGACACCAGCCAGGAGCTGGGGCATCCCAGCTCACACCCAGATCTTGCTAGTGTTCCCTTCCAGCCCCCAGGAGCCTGGTAGGACACTTGATCTTTGTCCTGGCTCAACAGTGTCCCACCAGAGAAGTGGTTTGCCCAAGGTCACATAACCAGAGTGAGCAAGTGGGCCCGAGGAGCCCTGCTTCCAGCCCAGAGCGTTCCGGGTTGGACCCGCTGGTTGCGCGGGATCCCCTCCAGCTCTCTGCTCGGTTTCCTCCTGGATTCTCGGTTGATTTAACTGAAGGGGACGAATCCATTCGGGCTGCGCGCTTCGCCCCAAGGAGAGCGGGGATGGGGAGCCCAGCGCGGCTGCAGTTGACTCTAGGGTTTCACGCCAGGGTCACCGGGCGAAGGGAAAAGGGCCAACGGCTCGCCAAGGCCCCCACCCGGGCGGTTTTGTATCAGGACGGCGGGTGCCCCTGGGTTTTGCCAACCCCCGGCGGAGGGATAGCGGCCTCGCGCTCTTCCCGCTGAGCCCCGGCGAGGGCTTTGGTTCCGGGCCACTTTGCCCCAGCGCGCTTGCTTGGTCTCCTTTGATGCGTGGTCCCCGGGGCAAGACAGGCAGGGCAGTAATTATTCTTTATTAATATAAGATGACATCGGAATCTGGAGCTACTCACCAAGGCCCTAGTGCCCTAATTAGAGAGAGAGAGAGAGAGAGAGAGAGAGAGAGAGAGAGAGATACACACCACCAGCAGTCCTTTGGAAGCAGGACATCCTTGAGCTTCTGAAAAGTCCAGAAAGGTGAAGGACATTTCTTGTCAAACGGAGGCCAGCCTGGCTTTTCGCCTGTTTATTTAATCTAATTAGCTACCTTTGATTTTGCTTTGGACCTTCCTTTGTGTTAGAAAGATCCATCCAAGGAGCTCTGAGGACAGTAGAATTTTGCTTCTCTTATACTGCTCTGAGGAGAGCCAGCGATCACAAATTTACTTCTTTAGGACGATGAAAATTCCCTTCCATTTGGGTCTTTTGTTTGCAAATTAGTGCTGCCACGAGGTTCTCAAGAAGGCAGATGCTTCCTTGCTCTTGAAGGAGGGAGAGTTGCTGAGGCCTCCCTGACGCCAAGGAGTTTCTACATGACTAGTCCAGATGCCTTTTAATTAACCCACCCCAGAGATGCCAATAAATAGGATATATTTCTTAACTATCAGGTGAAAATAATACAAGAAAGGGGGTGAAAGGTGCCTGCTAGAAAATCCACTCAACATTAAAAAAATGTTTATGAATTGAATGCCAGTATGTTGCAAAACTAGCAAAAGAACTGCTTCAGCGAATTAAAAACACTGAAAGGTAGAAAATAAAATACACCCCCTCAGTTTGAGCTCATTTTCTTTGGCTTTCTTGGGATCTTCTGTGGCCATCTCTGCTTCAATGTAAACTAGTCTTGGAAAGAATAATGCTGATACCAGACAAATATAATTTACACACTGACATATTTGCAAAAAAAACCCACATACATAAAATATGTTTGTGATTCGAAGACTTCCAGAGAAGACGTGAACCTTGGCAAAGATCAGCTGGTGCTTGACATAAGGCAAATGCCTTTTCATGAGGATATTCCTGATTTAGTTTTATCTCTGCAAATAGGCAGATATTTTAGAAAGAGACAGGGAAAGTTGACTTGGAATGCTGGATTGAAATCAAACCCTCCCGGGGTGAAAAGATGTAGTCTAGGATAGGCATCTCTTATTTCGGGTACTTCAGCATTAACTGAGAGACGACATGTGTGCCCCTTCTCAAAGTCTCCCTTCCTTAGTTCCTCTTTTCACTTCCAAATTTCAGAAGCTCCTGGTGGCCGATAAAATTGGCCTAGCAGTGACCCCTGGTGGTCTCCCAGGGATCAGTCACTTCTCCGAAGGTTACTCGCCTTGGAACAGAAGCTCACTTTAGTACAGGGGACCATTTCATTAGTGACTGCAAAATAAAATAGTTAGAAGTTCTCATTAACGTGGTAGCGCCAGCTGTGTATTTAGGACTTCTGTTTAAAGACAGTTTGGAGAGAGTTATCATTTCATCTCATAAATCGGGGGGGGGGGGGACACATCCTATAGCTTTAAAAGTAGGCCCAGGGGATGCACAATCGCCGGCAGGTTTACATAATGCATCTGTAGTCACAAGCATGCCACTTTGGATATTGCACTGAGTTACTCTGCGGATGAAATGGATTGCTCTATTAAGTTGAGTAATGAAAAAATGATAACACAGCCCCAGAAAAAATCACATCGAGTCGTGTCTGTTCGATAAAGTGCTAACCCTCTCCTTACCCACCCAATTGTATTCTGAATGAAAACAAGACCCGTTATTGTGTTTTAATGAACTAAAATTCTCCGCTGCTTAAAAAGTCATCAATAATGGAAACAGAATGCGTGCTCAGAGAAACAATTTTATCAAGCCTTTCTATGGTTATTTTTCATCAACTACATTTTAAAGGCTAATGAGTACGCAGTTAGGTTAGAAATCAAACTCATTTCTAAGAAATATGACTTTGGGGCAGAGGATGGCTAAGGTCATTATTAAACACAAGTTAAGTTTCCTGTCCCAAGTGGAATATTCAATTGAATGTGCCGTTCAGGAAACATTACGTGTTATATATGATAGGAATGAAGTCTTGGAAGCAGCCTGCAGTGAGTAACGTGTGCCTCTTAGCCTGTTTTGTTGTGGGTACATTTATAATCTGGCTGTGAAATATAGCTCAGTTAACTGAAGATAAGTGTAGTTTTATGGGATGACATAAGATGCAGTTTCATCCATGTGAGGATATGAAAGTGCAATTCTGTTGGATATTTGAACTTGACATATCCCCACTGGGCAGGAATAGGCTAAAATTCAAAGCACCTTCTCTGTCTTATCTCCGGGCATATATTATTCTTGCTGGTGGGGCTTAAAATGTCTATGCTCAACATTGGGAGGTGTATATCCTAACTTAGATTCTATTTCAAGTTGACTTGGTTTTGCATTAATAGTCACTGACGAGTTTTCTGCTCACCCAAGATGCAAAATCTTGGTTGCTTGCTTTTTGAGCTTCTAGCCCTGTGCTTGACTTAAAAGGCTCACAGGTGACCTCAGCTTTCAAACGTCAGTGAACTCACCTGCTTTGTTGCCAAGAGTGTCCTACTTCTGTGTCTTATGGAAATATGAACAAAGGAGACATTAGTTCATGCCCAATCTCATTACATGAGCAAGAACTTCTTGTTAAATACATTTTGTGATGTACCATAGCTGACCTCCTGATGTATCTGTATACCTGTGGAGTTCCTGAAAATATTTTTTAGAAAGTATTTCTAACCAGAGCATAGCAGGCAAGCACTATTTTACCAAGCAGAGTGGGAGAGCTCATACTAAGAGATGCCTCACCCACTTCAGCACTGAGGTTTCTTTCCTCTCCCCCCATCCCACCCCCCAGGGACATGATCAGGTTGATTTTAAATATTCTATTATAAAGCACCAGAAATCCAGGCTGATCAGATCTGAATATACATCAGATAAATACCTGGAATAAGGATCACAGGAAAAAAAGTGCCATGCCCTGTACGTTGCGAAGTTGGCCGGATCAGTAAATATTTAGCAAGATGTTTTCGTTTTGCAATTGTATGTACCATGTGGAGCCAGTAGGTTATTGGAAATGACCTTCTAAATGCACAACTTTCTATCCTGGGGATAATGGCTTTCCAGCTGGTTTCAAAGGCTGGGCTTCTCTGCCCTCCGGGCTGAGGAGAGCTTTGCAAGGGGAGGGAAGATGCCACCCATTTGGTGCCAGGCCAGCTAGGGGCACAGCTCGAGTCCCGCTCGTAACACCCAGAGCAACAGGGCCAAGACAGGAGCCTGAAAACGAGCACCCTGTGTCTGTCCTTTGTGTGCTGTGGCGGGTACTTCGGGCAAGGACAGAGTGAAGACAAGTCGGGGCCCATTCTCTTCCAGAAATATCTATTAAAGCAACTCCGAGGAAAAACGGTTTTCTGCCTGACGTAGTCCTCTCCGTTAACCAGTTATAGTGAAAAGCCCTAGAAAATAATATTCTTATGATTACATAAGAAATCTACGCATTTTCATCGTGTAACTTCCCCCTCCTCCCACCTCCAGGCACTTTCTAACTTTTTCCTGACGGAGAAGGTTGTGGAAAGAGCAGAAAAGGCTAAAAATTGGAACTGACCTTAGCGGGCTGGTTTCTCAGAAACCCTCAGATGGGAGGGAGCTGAAAGGAGCTGTTTGCACAGCCCCGGTGACAGAAAGCCTGCAGAGAGGGGGTGGCATGTTCCAAACAAAGACAAAGTGGGGCGTCTCTAGAACCTGTGTGTGGAGGGTGGATGCACATAAATACATTAGAAAAGGGCTTTTTCCTTTCATTCTTGGAGATTTCTCAGTCCTGCACTTACTCATCTTAAGTTTACCTAATACCTTTCCAGGGCATAAAGTTTGGCTGTGCCACCTTAACAGGTAGCTTGGCTGACTTTGGCAGGTGGCCTCTTCCCTTGCCTGGCTACCTCTCCTAATTGGGTCGGCCGCCTTTTCCAAGGTAGCTCATGATCACAGCATCCTCCTACCGCTGAGGCAGGTGTTCCCACTGAGTTCCTGTTTGTTTCCTGGGCCCACCACAGGTTGTAACGAGAACGAGGCCGACCACCTGGACCGAGACCAGCAGCCCTACCCACCCTCCCAGAAGACCAAGCGCATGCGCACCTCATTCAAGCACCACCAGCTGCGGACCATGAAATCCTACTTTGCCATCAACCACAACCCGGATGCCAAGGACCTCAAGCAGCTCGCTCAGAAGACCGGCCTCACCAAAAGGGTCTTGCAGGTAAGAAGGCTCCATTGTTGGCTGTGCATACATCTCCCTCCCCCTTGCCTGTAAAAGTAGTTCTCTGCCCTGTTGAGCCATACAGGTATTTCCTGGACTGCTTCTCATGACTTCGCCTAAGTGACTGTCCCAGAGGGTGTATTGGGATTGCACAGGGGCTCAGGGAAGGGGCCCAAAGAGAGAGCCAGGGTCTTTAAAATGCAGCCACGTGCTCCCCAAGGTGGAGGGAGGGGCCCTCCGAAGTCAGCACAGTTCACTGTCTGCAAATGCCAGGATGTTATCCACACAAGCTGTGGCTTTGGAGGCTCCTTTTGCCTTGGGCTCCGCACACAGACTTGTGGGGGACCTGCTGGCCTGTTTTAGCAGCCTCTCCCCCAATTCAGGCCAACCCTCTGTTCCAACTCCCCCAAAGCCACAGTAGGGCGAGGTCCTCAGCAACCAATTGGAGTAGCATTTTCCCTTTTGAATGAACCCCATTTAAAAACCAAGTCCCGGGGGGTTAGATGTCTGTCCAATTGCTTTCATGAAGGCAGCAGGGAAAGACTGCCCGACCACTGAAACGCCAGGGGCTGCGGTGGGTCACCTGGGGTCCTCCTGCACATCTCAGAGGCCAATAGCGGGCATTTTGGGGTCTGGTGGCCCAGGAAATATGTCCTGTGCCAAGAGTACCAACCATGTGCCAGACTCAGGAACAGCCTGAATTCATTCAGAGGAGCGAATTGTACTTTGTGAAGCTTGGTGACCCCTCTCCTCACCACTCTCCAGAAACAGTGGCTGATGAGTCAGGGTGTATCTCCTGCCTCTTCTCTCTGTCCCTTCGTCTCCATGGTGTCTCCACTTCTGTATCATTTGTCCTCGGTGGCTCTTGTTAATGCTGGGGGGACACGTGCGGGACATCTGTAGTGGTAGCTGAATTAGTCTGTCCTTGAACGAAAGAAAGAGAAAGGAAGAAAGAAAAAAAAGGAGAAAGAAAAAAAGGCCCTTGTCTCCCAAGAAAAAGAAACAATTACATTTAAAAGAGAAGCCTGTATCCTCCCCCCACCAAAAAAAAAAAAAGGAAAGAGAGAGAGAGAGAAAAACAGTCTAAAAATAAACATCGGTAAAGACATCCACTGGGATTGGTTTGCAGGTTTGGTTCCAAAACGCACGCGCCAAATTCAGAAGGAACCTTTTGCGGCAGGAGAGCGGGGGTGTTGATAAAGCTGATGGCCCGTCGCTTCCAGCCGCGCCCTCAGCAGACAGCGGCGCGCTCACCCCGCCCGGCACCGCGACCACTTTAACAGACCTGACCAATCCCACGGTCACTGTAGTGACGGCCGTGACCTCTCACTTGGACAGCCACGAGTCCGGGAGCCCCTCACAAACTACCTTAACGAACCTTTTCTAACATTGGTTTCCTAAACATGCTTCCTCTTCTTTTGACTCTTATTCTAATGATTATTTTATTATTTACAAGATCTCCCCAACCCCCCACCCCCCTCCCCCCTGCCCCAGTCCACAAGATACTTGGGAAATAAAAACAACAGCTTGGTGTGTAGCATCCGCAGCCACTTGGCACATGAGTTTACAGTGCTGTCTCCTTTACAAAGTGTATTTATTTATTTTTTCTGTCTACAAAGTGCATTTGGGTTTAAAAAAAATCAGATCTTTCAGTCGGTAAGGGGAGTTTTTGGATCATTCTAAGTGCCTCTTACAATTGTATGTTACTTATTTCCGCAATCTCGAAGGGAAAAAAAGAGAGTGGTCTTTGGATCATCATAATCCCACTTAAATGATTAGGTTAATAAAGTATCAGATAGTCAATTACAGCTCTTTATCAAATCTTGCAATTGTATGTATACTTATGGAATTTTGAAAACTTCACACTTTGAAAAATTTGAAACTGAAAAAAACGTTTTGGTTGCTCCTTTTTCTTACAAATGAGCAATATGATTACAGAAAAGCACTAACTGCAGCAACTCAAATAGGAAGGGTGAATTCAATGTATGAGGTTGGACATCTATTGCAGGAAGGGGGCTTTCCCTTCTCGTCCAAAACTTGCATTAGTTAGTTACTTTTCAACATTTGAACAGTACTTAAACTCCCTCTGTATCCATGAAATTCCAGATAGAATTTGAAACTCAATACTCACTTAATTTTCAAAAGCTACAGAAGGTAGCAGTAAAACCATTCTTTCTAAATTAATTCCCCCCCC